>VOMN01123664.1:0-55827 GCA_014899125.1 Orchestia grillus
TGAGCCAGAATTGCAGTGCGCGTGTGAGACAAATGTAGAGAAATTATATGCTTCAAAAACTTCTCTTTTTCGACATTCATCCTAAGTTATCTACATAGGCAGTCCTTGAGCGCAAGAGCGAAGGTATTTTAGAATTGTTAATCTGCGCTTCGTTTTTGATGCGCAAACGCTATACGATTGGAAGCAAATATTACCTGATTACAAACTACTTATGACACAGAAATTAAGAACTTAAATCTGAGTGCACAAATCAGGACATGCATTACTGTGCACATTAGAACCGAGGACGTAATGCGAGAACATTTGGATGTAGTGGCAGATTCTCATCTCACAGCATAGCAATAAAGCTGACGAAGACTAGAACTGAATTACTGGTATACGAGTTTTTTAACTCGCCCTATTAAGATACTTCCGATAAATTGAAGGGCGAGAACACCTCACGCTCGCCCACCTTATTTCCTAAGTGAACAGGGTACTCATGTGACCTTATATCACTCACTCAGTGCATGAAGAAATTTTATATCAACGTATTGAATTTTTGTGTATAAATCTCGAATACACAAGTTATTATTCATTCAATTCATTCGTTATTTATGAGAGTACTTGTTACATATCACATCAATAACCTTAGAAGAATATATATTATAAAGTTGAATTTCGCAAACAAAAATGTGCGTTTTAGTACACGAAAAAGTGCGTTGAGTAAGACGAGCCAATCCGGGGCACACACACTTATCACGACGGGTTTGTCGAGACATATATAACCCATCGAGACATATATAATCCGTCAAGAAATATATAAACTTTCGAGACACTTATAACTCATTGAGATATATATAAACCGTCCAGACATATATAAACCGTCGAGACATATAACCCGTCGAGACATATAACCCGTCGAGACATATGTAACCCATCGAGACATATATAACCCATCGAGACATATGTAATCCATCGAGACATATAACCCGTCGAGACATATATAACCCGTCGAGACATATGTAACCCATCGAGACATATATAACCCGTCGAGACATATATAACCCGTCGAGACATATATAACCCGTCGAGACATATATACCCCGTCGAGACATATATACCCCGTCGAGACATATATACCCCGTCGAGACATACATAACCCATCGAGATATATAACCCTTCGAGACATATATAACCCGTTGAGACATATGTTACCCATCGAGACATATAACCCTTCGAGACATATATAACCCGTCGAGACATATAACCCTTCGAGACATATATAACCCGTCGAGATATACACAACCCGTCGAGACATATAACCCTGCTGTCGCAGAGCTAAACATATCTCACTTCGAGCCCAAGTAAAAGTCTGGTCCTAACACTGTTCTAATCTAATTAAACATTAACTAAAAAACATGAATCGACTTCAATTATACCAATCAGCAAACCAATAAAAAGCAATGATGACCTAAGCATAGTAATCAAACACCCTTTCACATACATTATATTCAGATACAAAACCGTTCAGTTCAAGGACGATAGCTAGCTCCTACGATGGCCGATCTCCTGCTGTTCTCAAACCCACATACCTTGATTTCATCGACCAGTTTTTTTGTTGCCATTTAAATGTTACTGCGGTTAGTCAAGCAATTAGTTTAGGCTGTCGC
Source organism: Orchestia grillus (assembly GCA_014899125.1). Lineage (NCBI taxonomy): Eukaryota > Metazoa > Arthropoda > Malacostraca > Amphipoda > Talitridae > Orchestia > Orchestia grillus. The sequence goes on from VOMN01123664.1 coordinate 1,650, forward strand.
TTTTTCCTCGCCATGCGTTAACCGAGTACGTGCTGTCGTGCATGATACGGAAAGTGCTTAGCCTCAAGTGAGCGAATATCATTAGAGTAGAGAACGCTGGGGCAATGCGCGTAGATTCTACGAACAGACAGAAAAAAAACATTATTTCAATTTACACGAGGTGTGAACGTGTGCAACTTTAAATGTAACTAACAGAAGAAATGAAGCTTCGAAGAAAGATAAACTGTAAAAACAAGCTTCAGAGAAACACCCACAAATTCACTTCGAACGAAACTTTGTTCACCAAGTATTATACATAATTGCTCCAGTTGACGCATTCAATCATAAGCAAGTTCTTATAGGTTCACAAATCGGCAAGAATAAGCAATATTCTCGAAATATTCAAGCTAATATTCAAGGAGAATCTGCTCAAAAATCTATGATCAAACTACAACATTCCAACGTAGTGGTAGAGTGTGACTCAGCATTAGGAAATCTGTATCCACATATTCAGCATACGGATTAACGTCCTTGCCAGGGCATCAGGCGCGCGCCATTCAATGACGTGTCATTCCAGCCCAGTCTCCGTTATTCAATTTTATTCGAAACAGCAGTTATGTGAGCACTTCTGGAAAAAATTCCTTCCCTAGTGGTAATAGCGGAATCTAGTTTTCGTAAAATAATATGCCCAGTTTCTCCGACAGCTATAATTACTTGAAGCCGTTATGTTGTCCTGGCTCTAATCTGGTCAACACTCTTCGCCTCCATTATCACGCGACTAGCTGCTACGTCTAACAAATCCTATCGCTGTAATCAGCTGACTAATAAAAAGCTTTGATTACGTCATTTTGCGAAAGTTCCCGCTAAAATGTATTTCACTATACCAAAGTTACGATCAACGAACGCTGAACGTAAATTTTTCACGAAAGTCCGACAACTTATAATAGTTTTGGTAATTATCCGACCCCAGATCTCTGTCCTTGGGTCCATCGACAGCTGAGATGACACTCGTCTTAGTCTTGAGCGAAATTTGGTCTTTGCCATCACGCAGTTTTGATCTGGGACCAAACGTATCTTTCCTCAATGATCGAGACGAAGTCTTTCTCTGTCAATGGCTCCAGAGGATACAGACGAACATGTCCTCTCATAGCTCCAGCGGATACAGACGAACATGTCTTCTCATGGCTCCAGCGGATACAGACGAACATGTCTTCTCGGTCGTACTAGAGAGCCCCTTTACTTGCATGTCTGTCACGTAGAATCCTTCGCGAAGGAGATACTGCGGATGGAATTTTATTCGAGTGTTATGTGGAATACCTATGACTTTAATGATATGGAAGTTTACTTGAACGTGACAGAAATTTAATAACTCAAACGACGCGGCCTGTGATAATAATGCGACCAAAGAGTTGCCTGGCCGTCTTAAAAAAATGAAAACTAAGTCTTGAAAATTTCCTTATTCCAATTCTAAGCTTCGTCAATTTTTCACTGCGTTAGCGCTGAACCAGAGCTTGAAAACACGTCCATGCCATAGCACAGATAACAAACTATTTCAAGTTACAGAAAATTAACTTCACAAGTCTCCTGAAAATTGTAAGTCAACGAGACGAGTTGATTCAAAAGAACGCTACGCTGCATTAATTACTAGAGCTCACGCAACTGAAATGTAGGAGGGAGACGAGAATACATTTTCAAACCAGTGAGAAATGTTTTCTTCAATGAAATTATGGGAGCTTGATTCTTCTCCACCAAAGTTTGATGAAATAAACTGCTACAATTTTTTTTTAAACTCATGTATGGAGATTCTTCGTTAACAGAGGAACTTTGAACAATTTTATCAGTCATGTTTGAAGAAAAAACTCACCAAAGCCATCAAATCAAACTGTCATTGTATTAGAAACGTTTTCGTTGATAATTATCATTCCTTAACAACATTAGTCCTCGATAGCATTTTTTGATACCTTCCTTAGGTAAGGAAAAAATTCACATCTTTGACGGCCAAAACGTCGTATGTCCACTACGAAAAAGTTCAAGTCCGAGCCGTGAACTCGGTTTGTTGGTGGCGCAACAATGAGGAACAACGCAGTTCCACCCAAGAAAACACGGCTGTTTTACCGCTCAGTGAACTAGGAAACCTCAACAAGAAGGTCTCCCTGTCTGTTCTAATTGCATTAGATCGCTACGAGAGGAAGGCTGTTTGTCCATTCCTATAATTACTATTACTTTTAGATTTGTTTTTACATTTTCAGCTTCAGCGAGCACTTCAAAGGCTGACGACCTTTACGGGAAAGAGACACTGGCGTTAGGCTCTGTTCTCTCGGTCAGGGCAGAAAGACAGGGCAAAAATAAAATGAAATGCGGAAAAACTGTGACCGATTAAATTAGGGCGCAGCCTCGGGAAGTGACTGGCGAATTTTGCAACAGTTGCGCTATTTGCATTCTTGTGTTCTAGGCCCATCAGTTCGATCACACAAACAACTACAGGAAAATTAGAAAGAAACAAATGATGAATTCACAAACCTTCCGGAAAGTCTCATCTAGAAATGAATAACACCATTCCCGTGGTTGCAGAGGGAACTTGAACATCTTGTGTCCCTAAGAAAATGGGCTCTCACGAAACACTTGACTTTATAGAATAGAGTTCAGGTATGAAGATCAGATAATCAACTTCGGAGGTAGAGGATAGCAAACATAGATAACTTCGAGTAGAAACTAACATGTACGATGATATTTGATGAAAAAATCAGCATTACAATCTAAATTGTCAATTTATGTAAACTTACGCAAAAAAATGTAGAATACTCATCGGTGCACGTTAACAAAAGTGTTAGGGATCAATTTATTGCAAAATTACGTTGAAGTGACCTCCGTGATTACTAATAATTTCTCAAGTTAATCTGTATTGATTAATCGGAAAAAGGCGTCAACCCCGCAAGAGTTAATTATAAATAATTTTGAATTTTTTGATTGAAAATCTCTTCTTATACTAGAGTTAAACTACCGTTCACGCTCATTTCGAACAATGATTACAGTGACACTCCACGAAAATTCAAGTCCAGAAGGACGTCAAATTTCAGGGTCTTGGTGGGTAAAAACGGACAGCTTGAGCAACTCGTCGAAACGAAAGGTGACAAAGAAAAGAAAAAATCACACTTAAAGACATTCGCGCCATAGTCAGTCGCACAGTACGCCTACCGACTCCACGGAAGAGGCACCGAAGGCGAAAACAAACAAGGCTTAAAACCGACAAACCAGTGTAGTTCTTACGCGAGACTTCCCGAACAGCGCTTATTTCGCTGTGAAAATGAGGATTCTTACCTATTGCTCCACGAGCGTTCAGATCGCAAGATACGCTGTTGGAGTTCTTCAGGGCTCGCCCTGTGGAAATTTTCGGCCCTATTATTATGATTTTGATTGTACTAAAATCATTTTATGTTATGATACTGTATAGGAAGTAAGGCGGACGTTTCTGAAATCAGCTCTTAAGTGAGACCTATGAAAATTGGGCAATTACTAATAAAAATAGCGCTTTTTTTAATGAATTTTCTTTATCCTTGACAATTTTTCTTCAGCCAATTTTTCGCAGTGGAACGTCAAGCAGCGGCGGGCTACTTTCACTGCCATGTCTTTATGCCTTCAGATTCACAAATAAAATCGAATTCTTAATGGTGAATAGATAAAAAACATTCGAAGACCATGCAATACATTAGAAGGTCCAGGAAAACTTTTAAGCAAGTCCTTTTTGAAAATTCAAGGGTCACGAGCTTTGAGTCCTTTCGTAACCAAATGTCTCGAATAAAGTCTTCGTAATTCCATGAGAGTGGCGACCTTGTGATAACAGAACAGTTTGCACATGCCGCCGCCTCGCCGGGCGCACACGCATGACAACAATAGATCAGGGCGGAATAAACAAAAGCCTAACTTTCTACACGACCGCTCGGCGTCCGGGTCGGAAACTGCGGAGTCGGACGATAACCAACTCTGCGGCTACAGGAGTGGAGACTGGAGAGAGGGAGCTAATAAGAGCAGCAGAGGGGCAGCCGAGCTCAAAGTAATCGCAACAGTTATTCCCGTTGCGCAATGATTGACTTGTGGTTCGAAAGCTGGTGATTATCCAAGTCTTTTGCTGCCGGGAACATGGTTCTCAACAGCTTAAACTAGACTTTTATCATGCAAAATGAGACCTTGTTTCGGGGAATGAGTCTTTCGACGGCGAACCTCTTTGGTCAAAGAGCGGCCGTTGAAAGTAAGACCGATTGTTGAAGATATGAGCGAGTTGGCTGGCCGGGCAGGTTTCTTATTCGAAAACGAATCTGAACAAAGAAGTGCGCTGGATCAGAATGCCTTTGAACTTCATCGTATGCATTATTTTCTTACGGTTTCGATAGATCCAGTTGAAGATGATACTTAGATCTTTAACAGTGGACAAGTAAGAGAATAGAAGATAACCTGAAAAGGGTTTTAAAAACTTCATTGAGGATCGAAATAACTGTAACGATATACCTGCTACTCCTAGAGGGAAGGGAAAAAAACAATGCCTAATTTAACGAAGAAAATTTTTTTTCCAATAGATCTGTCAAGTATTGGCACCAGTTCAGAGAAGACCTCAGAACATTTTTAAGAAGTGCCGGGCCCCAAGAGTCCAACGAAAAATAATTTCAACGAATATCCGAGATTCGGTTCAAGAAGTGACACCAATAAACGGGATATTTATTATTAGAAGTTCATGCATACATGAGTATATATGTATATATATTCTATAAAATACGCAGTGTTTTAATCATTCTAAATAACAAGAAAAATAAAATTAGTGCAATAATTTTTGAAAATACCAAGAAAAATAAAATAACTTAGTTCAAGTTTCCATGGATGAACTCAATTGCAACAGCAAGTGCAGCACGAAAATAAAGGAATTGGTCACGTCATGTGCGTCAGATTTACACTCATCAGGGAGCGATGACGTCATCAGTGCAAAGAATCATTACACTGCAATGCTCTCACATATTCTCTGATCATAATGAACACTCGTCTTGCATTTTACTTGAAGCACAAACTTAGAAATGAAGATTTTCATTTGCTTGTGTAAAGCTCTTCCTTGATAGATATCTCGAGCATACCTGACATGTTTAACACTGTTTACAGTAATCCTATCTGGACTTGAAACTGGTAAAATAGTCATTATAGAAGATAACAAATTTGAGTTTAAGTTGAAAACAGTGCTTGATAGACTTCGACTGAAAGAGATCTATGAAGAAAGATGAAGAAATTTTCAATTCTCTCATTTGAAACATTTATGCACCGAATATCGAAGACTTTCAAAATTTTCTTCAATATTTAACAGCAGAATGGAGGATACCATGGAAGATACCATGCAAAATGATACCATTAACTAATGGATCTTCAGGGACATTTTCCTCACGTATAAGAAAGCCGTAAAGTAACATGAATAGCGGCTGAATGTAACAAAGGTTCGCTCTAACCAAAGATGATGAACGCGAGCCCTTGCCAAGAATTCATGCAATTTTGTTTTCAAGAGACCACTCATGTTTCGCCTGATACTACATTGTCAATAACATGTTTCAATTGTTCAGCTCAGATAAAATTACGTAACATTCACAGTACTAAAATGCCAAGTAAGTTTTCTCGCCCGTAAACCTCATGAAAACGGCATACGAGTTTCTTGATGAATTGAATATAGCAAGCAAAAACTCTTGGCCGTCATTCCAGTACAGCCTCCAGAAACTTATTCCTTATTCCTGGCTCTTGATCCGCATTCTATCCAGGAAACTGAAAGGTCAGTTGATTGATGCAGCCTGAGAATTTGGAAAAATGCGGAGCAAGCTCAAAATAAAGAGACAATTGTCTCAGCAAAGGGGAAGTGTTCCCTTCATAGGAGTCTCTTGATTTACTCAAAAACTACGTTCCGTCAGCTCGTACAGAAAAAATGGTCGAAAGTACAAAAAAAAAAATTCATATGGTGGAGTTGTGTCTAATTCTTAGCTGAAGTGGGTGAGGCAAATTTAATTCATATTTAAATTGTCGAGGTAAGACTCGCGTTCACCTAAAAGGAACTGCGTTAATTAGAGCGTACAGTTGAGATTTCTAATTGCAACACTGCGCGAACGCGAACTTCAGATACACTGATGGAAAATCGTTTAGAAAGACTTCTACTTAGATAATACATTGTTTTGATAAATCATTAAATAAATCAACCAAAAATAAAAATAAAACTCAAATGAGTTATATCACTTCTTCTTTGTTCGAACGCCGCACTCTACTAATCCTCTATATATCTGTGTTCATCAATTTATTTTCACGTTTTCGCATCTCCTTCGCATCTCACTATTACTTTGCTAATTTAATCCTTAAAAGTAAATCTACGAAGCGATTCACCACAAGTAATTGATTCACGATTACGCAGTGCGCAAAGAGCTAAAAAACGAAAACAATTTCTCGAAAGCGAACATTAACCCAAGGTAAAATTGAGAAATGCAGGAGTTTCGAATCCGTTCGATTTCCAGATGGTATAGCTAAATAATCGTTGCACGCAGGGAATGAAATATTCTTGTAAACCTTGACGAAGTAAACATGAGATGAGAGCTCAGTTAGTCCTTAGTACCCGCTCCTTAGCGCAATTTACCTTCGTCACAAGCGGGACCGAGAACATGCCCATGACCGAGATGATTATGCTGAAAATTATTATTTTCAGCATAATCATCACGAACCTAATCATTATAATGATTAGGTTCGTTGATACCAAGTAGCAGAGTTTTACCATAAATTCGGAAGCTATCATACACAATGACATCAGAGGACTCTCTCGGCTTGAAATGCCTGAGCGCAGCGAGGTTTGCAACGATAAGTGACATGGGGAAGGCGCGCTGGACTAATACTTAACGTCTGTCTCTTCGTCTGAACGAACGAACGCTTGTTTCGTCTAGCAACACTCTTACCGAAATGAGCGCATGTTGTTTTTCAAGATCTCAATGTGTGTGACGTGCTATGGCATCTTAAACTCATTCAAAATGCAATTCCTAAGTTTCCAGTGACCGACTACGAAGAGGTCAAAAGTCACGCGAAATTCTCAACTTAAAAGTTTTAAGCATTATAACTTAAATTCAAATATATGAGAGAACGTCCACGTTCTCTTATTTCAAGTCCATGGGAGCTGTGTTCAGCCCTCAACAAGGCTAGGCTTTTTTTCCCCAAGAAACGAGACACCAAATATAAACTGACTTCCTATCGTCAAATGACGAAAACAGCTTCTTATCTTAGCAAGTATCGTTTTGAGCGAGAATGGCGGACAGCAAGTGGAGGAAATGAAAGTTTATAAGAACAGAGGACGACCTTCGAACGTTACTGAGCTGGGCGCTTGAGACTCCCATGCAAATGTCGAGTGTATTTTACGTGACCAAAAGAGGGTCGAGGCAGGAGAGGAGGAGGGCAAAATCGCGTCTTCGCATCCGTATCGGCCATTTTGATGGTATCGACATTTACTGTCATCAAATACGATCAGGCTCATCAATTCCTCCCGCACAGATGGCGTCCGAAAGCATGCGGTGTGGGCTCAGGGTAAAGAAGCCGAAAAGGTTCAAATGAATTTCATACAATAGAGAATGTGTTTCGCTCCACCCACAATAACCTCACAGCGAATGATTGCAGGGAAATTGTAACTTTCCGTAAGGCAAAAACAGAAAAAAACGTTCACTGTTACTGAATTTTCGCTTATCTTTGATACGGACGCCCCACCTACTGCAGTCAAGCTTTGACAGACTATAGGCGCGTAACAGATTTCTATGAAAATATTAAAGAAATTTTCCATACTACAATTACCAACTAAATTCATGATGTAGCAAAAAAAGTAGCAAAAAATTACACAAATGAAGAAGACAAGGTCATAGCGGGGAACATATTTACGTGCCAAAGGTCAGCGCAGCGCTGCTGCTTGGGTTCCAGTTCTAGTAATCCCCAGAATTTCTACACCAGGTCAAAGTGCGTCTTACCAGATTAAGTATGACCGCATAATTCATACGTGCATGAACACTGTTTAGCATAGCTCAAATTCATGCTTCTTGATTATGCTCCACACAGCTCGCAGTTTTAATTTAAGTGAACCTCATAATTAAAACCAAGTTTAGTTTTTCCTGATCGTTCTATTCTGCTCAACATGTTAGACTGTCAACTTCTCAAGCATAAGTCATAATGCGTCCACACGTACGCACACGCACGCACACGCACGCACACTAACCATGCTTCCACGTGGTCCATGAAGGTGTGGCCGAACGCCCGTGACCTCCCACAGGAGAATTAGCAACTCCGTCCATTTCCTATCATTTTCTCGCCCTCATCCCACGCCTCCGCTGTACATTAAAGTGCAATTACAGGTCTGATGTCAACAAAGTTTTCACGCCAACTCCGGACAACGCCATCGCCATCACTGTTTTGACACGGCAGAGCGGTTGGTTGGACCATTTCTTTTCCAGTGAAATCGTCCATGAACTTCTAAACGCAAAACCAAACGCATGCAGTGTCAATACGGAAACGAAGATGCAAGGAAAATGAAAATTCAAAATAGATACAAATAATATTCGGCAGCTGCGGGTTAATTGAAATTGAGTGACATTGGCATAATAGAAAATTTTTGGAGCCCAAAGCAACTGCACTTTTTAACATAGACGGCATTTTCTGATTAAACATTTGTGTTCAATTTTAGAAATCAATATTAATTTTTTTTGCAGTACTACGTGAATATCAAATAAGAAAGGTACTTATGCGTTAAGCTACAGAGATAGGTGTGAAATAAATTACTAGATTTCAACTTCTACACACAAATGTTAAATGCCTTTTAACTATCGCATCAAGCCCGTAAGAATATTCCGAGTAGCGTCAATAAGATGATACATAGATTACCTAGATTGCATAGATTATATTTGCCAGGCAGACCAGAACGGGATTACAACTAGGCGCACATGCAAGCTCGTAAAAAGAAAATCTCAAGGTAAAAGGTGGGGAGCTTATCTGATTCACTTTAATTCAATGCAATTGCACGTCAAATAAATTGCTCGCAAAATAAATTACCATGACCATCATTCACAATAAAATTGGTAACCAAGTTAGGATTTTTATCAATTAGCATTTGGCAACCCAGTTAAAGTATTTCATTATTAACCAAATTAATCGAATAGAAAAAAGCAACGTGCAAACAGTACATAGATTTGAACTAACAACTGTGACCAGCAGTAAAACTTACAACGAATTCATCAAAAAAACGACAATATACCTAACCACTTGAAACGTAAGAAAACATCCCAGTTTCAAAGGATGACAAGAAAAAACGAACTGCAAATCGGGAGAAAAAACACAGCCAAGAACATCCCACGAGACAAGCCACAAATCCAGCAGCTCAGCGAAGGACGCCGTCATCCACAAAACCCAAGGTCCCAAGGCCGCCACATGGGGTGTCTGGAGTTCCAGGGTGTGGTTTTTCCAATTCCAGTACTTCAGCCCGCACAAATAATCAAGAAGAATGAATCCATGGAAACTTCCGTAATAAATTTGAATTATAAAACCATTTACGAAAGATGTTTTCTCATGAAAGGTGTTGAGTGTTTCCACACGATTTTAATTCACCGATATTTTTCTATAGATTCAATTTTACTAGGAATACGTCTTACATCGTTTATTATTATATTATTCAACATAACCTATTCCAAGCGGCGAAACTACATACATACCATTCAAAAAACCGGGTCAATTCAGTTGTTAGCCATGTTTTAATCGCAGTATTTATTCTTTTGTTACGTTGAGCAGCACCTACTGAATAAACCTCAAGTCCGCGAATTATATTGGAGACCACATATGGATGGTTCCAAATTTTCAGAATTGGATAGCTACCCTGTCGCGTGGAAAGGGTTATTATCACTACTGTATTCATGCCGCTTATTTGATCATACGATTGACTTAGAAGGCTAATCGAAAAAATTCAGTAACCTTGTCTGATGCTGCAATAATTTCGACACTAAAAGGAGCTCAAGTTATGGGGCTTCGAGATGGTCGTAGCGTACGGCGAATTGAGTAAAATATCGAACTCTGAGCAATGTACAAACATTTAATTCATTTCAAACTCAATAAATCGCCTACAGAAGCCCATCAAATGTTCCAGGAGGCACAGCTGTCCCACACAAAACTGTTGGCAAGTGGTCCGGGAGGTTCAGAGAACGGGAATTTCGAGACGATGATCATCATCCAGCGATTTCTGTCTTTCTCTGAGCCTCTGTAGGTTTGGTGAAGCATTTGGTGGATTTTTGTAGCCGATTAATTGAGTTTGAAACCAAATTTAATTTTGCACGCTGTTTTGACATTTTACTAATCCGCCGGATGCCACAACAACCTCACTCCATGACTCACTGTAGCATACTGACGCACACTGGAACGCTAATACACGCCACTGCACACGAATACAATGCTACCCCGAATTTCCATCGGTTTAGCTCCTCTGGTGTCGAAAATATTACAGTATCAGACTTGTTAAGCGCAAACTTTACGATCAGCCCTCGTATATTTTCTTCCGTTTATATGAAATTTGTTCGACACTTTTCCGTCGTATAGTAAGAAATGTGAAATGATTTGTAAGTAAAACGTAATCAACCACAGATATCCTTTTCAGCGGGAATGCTCAACTGTTCCACACCCAGGCCACCTATAACTCAGACGCTGTCAAAAGTCATAAGAATTGTCGCAACGCCGCACAATAAAAGAAATAAATCAGGTAATAAAGGTTAGCAGACTTCCAGTGATTGCGCACTCCGTGTTTGTCGTCCTTCGAACGGGCGCGACGTCACGACGCACACCCATCGCAGTGGTTTTTAACGCTCATGTAGATAACACACGGAATGCTCATGTGGATAACATAAACGAAGGAAATGTCAAGTCCGTTATCCGACGCACGCTTACAAACATAAAAATTAACGCGTGTTTAACAACGGCTCATATCGATTCGGTAAAATTGAACACTTGGACATTTACGGTTCATGAAAGGGCATTCTAATTCATAGATTTGCCATCATTGGTTCCGCTGCAACTTCACGGGGGTAGAGGCTAGCAGCGAGGAAGAGCTTGCATGGTGTCGTACATATGTGAAAGCACATCACTCAGTATTAACTATTGCAACTCACTGATATGACGAAAAAACTATGAAAATAATAGCGGCAAGTCAAGCAGAAATCCACTATGACGGAAAATTCAACATAAAATTTTAAAAACTTATCAGAAATTTCGGGAAGTGCAGCAAGTGCAGCCAAACCAAGAGAATAATTCCAACGTAAAGTATATTGCGCATGATTCTTTTCGAAAGTGAATTGTTACAAACGCTTAATTTAGAAGAAATTTAAAATAAAACTCCCACTATTGGGAAAATAAATAAATCCATGATCTATCTAGTGCAAAGATGATCCCATAAACCTAAGTTTTAAACAAATAAAGCTAAAAGTGAAGAGTAATTATTAGAAAAACAAATGCACACATAGTATTTAAATGCTACAGAATTTGATCAAAAACATATAACAATATTTCCACGACGGGAAAAGCGAAACCTCAGCAAATCGTGTAATTGATTCGAAAGTGAAATTAGTTCTTCACCTTACCATGCTTTTGGTTGAGTCTGAGCAAGTTCTAGATCCCGGTATCATGATAGTTCTCCTCCTGCTAGGTGGGTTCTCTCAGTTCTCTTGAAAAACTGAAGTAAAGACTCTCTCTACGTAACATTTCATCAGATTCCCCTAACAATTGTCCAATTGAAAACGAACTTTACGTGGGTTTCACACTAACGTTTGATGCGACCTTCCCCTTCGTTTACGCGGAGACCGAGCTGCCCAGGGGCACAGTGTGTCTCAGCCACTGGGTGGTAGGTCAAGCGTAGACGGGCAGGATCGTTGCCCAACTCCAGACAGGTTGCAGCCGTTTCCGACATTTAGACGGCCTTGCTTCGGTCGTTCGTCATGCCGCATGGCTCGAATTCAGCTCATCGTAATACAAGCAGAAGAGATCATTTACGGTTGCGTGACCATTTCAAAATACGACATAACCTTTAAATACCTGAATCGTTTATAGTTCGAACCAACGCTGTCCAAAACAGCGCGAGCTCGAAGATCATGTCGCAATGTGCTCCAGAAATCTGTGAAAATCTAGACAATAATCTTAACGCTGTAGAAAGCAATGTGGCTACTGAAAGCTACGTCTGACGAATAATCAATTCTTATTCTGGGATGGTTACAGTAATGTTCGAATCTGACCGCTTAGTATAATCACGCCAAACAATAATCCTTGTCACCTTTTAAGCAAGGTAAAAGTTCAATGCTACATTGTTTACTTCAAATACGTTTTCCTTGCACGAATATTTAACAAACGATAAACCTCGTCTGAGTGAATATTAAAGGCATCTTGATGTATTTGCTAAAAATGAAACGCTCTCCTAAACTTGATATAGGTGGATGCCTATCTTTCTACACTAAAATAGTACTATGTATATGATTGTCACCCAAACCATGATGTTCTACTAAGTCTTTATACCACGTAAGACAACTGAGCAAAATTTCCCGGACGTATTAAGATTATTTTTCCCCTGTACCAAATGATGAAAATGCTACCGCCAAATTGAGATGCAATGCTTACAAGTAGAGAGTACTTACAAATGTTATAAGTTATTATGAATAGACCAAAAACACAAAATTATGAAGACATAAAACGAATGTCGATTTTTATGGGAAGATGGTGCTGAATTACGATTCTCACGTCAGATTCTCCCAAAGCTCTCAACATTACAATGTTGGAATATCTGCAACAGTCATTTTATGTGCTAAAAAAGTTTCTCGTATGGCAGTATTAATCACGCAATGCCTTCACTTCCACACCCCATCACGATGACGGTCGAACACCAACTGAGGCTGAAGAATTGCTCCCGCGGATCTGTGTTGCTGATCCGTGTTAGCTCTGAACCGAAACCTGTTAACCATTCGGCGATTTCAGGCCGCAGCAATGCGCATGTTAACGACTAAGAGCAGTTGTAGTTAAAAAAATTTGATCGATCGCTTCAAGTGATAAAAGATAATTCAACAAATGATAAATTATTGCTAACTGTAGAGTACGCTTGAGTCTTTAGTGGTGACGAAAAGATAAAACTCGAAAGAACTTTTCCGTGTTCTTAAAAATATTATTAAGAATGCTTAAGTTGAAACAACGATCTTCAGTATCTTTGCTTCAACTTTTTATCGACTTTTTGTCACACTCGTGATTGATTGGATCAGAATTACGTTCTTCCATTGAAGAAAGCCAAAATTCTTTAATTCTTTCATTTGAACTTTCAATCCTTGTTGATCAAAACCTCTCGGTTAACGAGGTCATTTGTCACAGGCTGTTAGAAGTAAAGAATTCCTACTAATACCAGTTTATTACGAGCACTGATCTCAGCTTTTGACACGTAAGGCGTGGGAGTTGAGTATTATAATAACTACACACTGAATTAAAAATATCAAGCTAACAATTTAAAATTAATCAAAAGCCAAGCGGTAATTTCAGAATCAGCGTAATGTACAGGTTATTTGTAAAGGCTAATTGAAATGTATCAGCAAATCTACTTCTTTTAAACAATGATTAAAAACCCATGGCCTCAAATAGAGCAAAATCAGTCTCTTCCATTCTAAATAACAACATAATATCTGTTATCGTAAAGTACACAAATGCTTACCATGCGTTTGCAGACGGAGTTCGCGATGATGGTGGATGATCTGCGGCGTACAACTCAAGAGCCTGTAGCTCATTTATGCCAGAAATTAATACAGCGCAATATAATTGTAACAAATGAAAAACTAGATCACAGAAGATTTAAATGAATTCTTCGTAATGTATAATGAACCAAAATGTGGCATGTAAAAGGAATTACGACAAGATGACTTTTACCCATTCAAAACGCCGGGAATGAATGAAATCAAATTCAACTTTTAGAAAACTTATTATGAATAACTGTTTTGAATAAAACTCATCAGGAATAAGTAGGTTAATTTAGGGTCATTGAAATGCAAAAATTTTGTTGCTACCAGCCATCGTTTGCAAAAGAAAGAGCAATCTAAGGATATGAGCTTTGCTTTGAGTCATTCATGCAACCAAGTAACTATAAATTTAATGAAGTGCATAAATGAAGAACGCAATGCAACCAAGTAATTATAAATTCAATGAAGGGCATAAATAAAGAACTCAATGCAACCAAGTAAGTATTCAACGAAGAATACAAATGATAAGGTATATACTCAATGGATGACTCGTAAAAAGTTCAGATCTGTACGCGTGTAACTCGGTAAACGAATTTATTTTTCAAATGCCCTCACCTGTTTCCGTGCGTTGATGACATTTACCTTTGACTCTAGCAAGATCAGGACTCGCGTGAATCATGTCACTAAGCCATAGACTTGAACAATATTTTTTCTACTTCAGAAGTAAAAAAAAAATCGTAATTGACATTTTAACTCACAGCTGTTGGGCAATTTCAAATTCAATTGAGAAGATATCACTAAAACTGAAAAATGTAGTCGTCAACGGTCCTATTTTTTCTAGTTGGAATGCAGGCTGGCGCTGTTGAACATCATGCGAAATATGTATTCCACGATGACCTTCCCATCACAGGGCGGCATCAAGATAGAGAGAGGGACATTATAGATTAGAACACTCGAAATAGCCTCGGGGTGAGTGCGTTCTCCGAAATCAAAGCAACGTTTTATAGTTTACAAAATAATTCTAGCTCAGCGCAGAAAATGATCGAGGCGATGTTTTAAGTTCATGTTACGTCATTGTTCATGTTATTGACACGGCTCGTATCCGAACATTATATGCGAGTATTATTAGTAATTCATTCTTCATTCAGATAGTGTGAATAGTAGCCACAAAAAATAGAGTAAACAAAGTAAGCAATGAACATTATTATTCAGGATTATGAAGCAAAAAGAGTGAGCACGAATACGTTCAACACCCAAAGTAAGCTATGGAAATCAACTAAAGGAAACAAGCAATTATTCAAAGTAAGGAAATCAACAGAGACTTAATATGTATGAGAGGAAATGGAATGCTGTAATGCTCTATGATTATAACGATAACATGAAAATTTAACAAGTGTTTCGGATGGTAGTTATCGCAGGAAAGAGGTTCACAAAAATCGGTCGCTCTGATTTACGCAAAACCACTAGCCCATCCGTTCACAAAGCGTGCGAAATGCACAAGATAACGCCATCCAGTTTCCCCGATGATTGGAGTCTTCCCTTTTTAATTTCAGAACCGTTTCGTGTTCAAGAAAATCGTGAACTATCGCCTTATTTATTTTAATCATGTGATGAGTTTCATGTCTCATATTTCTCAAACATTAACTGGACACTTCCCACCTTTCTTGGACACTGGTCACATTTGCAGCAATATTCGCTTACTCAGCTCCTTCACTACCGAACATTTTCCTCCGTCAAATTCAAGGTTTTGGAGCTGTCTCCCATAATTTTTATAATAATAATTATAATGATAACAGTATGTGTATCAAATTATGAGAAAAATATAATACAAAGTTACAAAATTAGGTCACAAACTAGGCCAAAAAAATAGTTTGAGATAAATAATAAACAATTTTGTTCCATTGATACTTTACGACAAAACTGTATTTGACAATGGTTTACAAATTTCGTTGGGACGAACTGTCTCAGTGATTGCGAAAGGGTTTCTTAAAGGGACCAAAATTTATATTTTACGTGATGTATTTTCTGCTCATATTTCAAATGAATCGTCGTCAACATCGCTCAAATGTTCTCATTCACCTCAGTTTCGTTGTGCTGTTCCTCCTCCTTGGGGCGCAAGTGGAAGTGGGGAAGCGTAATGTGACGTTAAAGATTGGAAGGCAGCAGAGCTTGTGGCGTCAGCACCGTAGTTCGGTGGAAATTTTTACGAGGGATTTACGGTCGCTGCGAACTACCGGAGGTACCTTGACTCGAATGCACTTCACATCCTGCGCTCGTACGTTTAAAATGACCCAACTTATAGTCAAGATTTTACATTATATTCAAAAGCACTTATTTCCGCCTGAAGTGGTGTTTTAACTCATTCTAGAACTCCGCGGGCACATTTCGCCACTCGATGTTTGGGAGATGGCACACACTCTCATAAGGTTAAATGTTTCTTGTTTAAGCTCCCCAATCCGAAACTATTTCTGCCTCTCTATAAATAAATATTGGGGCGTATACACATGCAAATAGCACGTAGTAATGATGGAATAAAAGTACATAATTTCATGATTAATTATTGGTTTGGTAACACGTACGTACTTATAGATCTGAGGTTGACAAGGATCGGTTATTTGAAAACACTAGGTTCCAATAAAAAAATTGAGAGCCAGGGAAAATGAGTAAAATTTTAAAATAAACCAGTTGAATTTAACTGTCAATTTTGTCAGCCGGTTGGACGAGTGTTTTTGTGCTACTATCGTTATGGACAGTTTTCATACCAGCTTCTTCAATCTTTGGACGATCATTGCCAGATAACATATAAATCAAAATTAAGGGTATTCAGTTTCTGCGAGACTGGGGCATGCTAACACATCAAAAATTTAAATACATTTGTAGCAAAGATTCAAATTATTCAGTATTGTACAAAATTTGATCCCCAGAAATTTTCATGTGAGTTTCGAATGCAAGCCATGGAAAATAATTTAGTTAATACATGCAAAAGTTGGCTAAAGTTACCGTCGGTAGAAGACCAGTTTGTCTAAAAAAGTCTTGAATATTACTCGAACCTCTTCTATAAAGGTTTTACCTATTTCGATACCACACATTGCGTAGGTATGTCGATAAACATTATAGACAATATAGACAAACATAAGAAATAATGTATGATTATATTTTGTTTAGTTAAATCGAGAGCTTTAAATGTGTGCATCGCGCAATACAGGTAATTTTTTGTCCAAGTTATGGGTTACAGATGGAAAATCAATTCACACAGGCGTTCTGTACATAACCAGTGCACAAACTCAGTTTATAAAGACCGATATGTTACATGTCCAATAAGTGAGCTTTCGACGAAGCACTTCACACTGTAAAAATATTTTATAGGGTACTATCAGTTGTGGGGATACCATCAGTTCTGTCATTTCGAATATTAGTGAAACAGCAGAACATTAGGTTAGGAGCATGACCTATGAATATCGTGTCCTGCATATCACTCGCTAAGAAGCCCATACATTTGTCAAGTTACAATGAAGTAACGAATTATCTCAGTTAATTAACTGACGACGGCACATTTTTCCACAACAGGACTCTAAGTCTTAGATTAGGAGGCGTTGTTAAAAGGATTTCTACAGGATTTCACTACAAAATGTGTTCATAAATTCGCGATACTGTGTATCAGCAAAAATGGTTCGCTACGTTTGGTTGTATACTATTAAACACTAAGTCGGAAATACATTACTAGGTTGGATGTAGACCAGTGAATGTACTGGTTAACTTTCACTTGATGTATTACAAGTCAACGGTCACTTTCTTCTCTTCCTTATATGTTTTGTACGCCTCAACGATCAGAGATGTACGCTCTAGTGGTCACCTCATTGATATAACTCGTACGCTTACAAATACCGCTGGTAAATTCATTACTATTCCCTTTTAACAAACATAGATGCTCATTCACCCATGAATACTTATATTCTTCTCACGTTCTTGCCCAATAATGTCAGTATTATTTTGTGAGCCCTCATAGATACACGAACACTGGTACATCACAATGAAAGCCGTCAATATCAACAGACAACACCAACAGAACGCCGTCGACATCAATTCGCTCTCTTCGAGCGGAAGAGCTGGAGCACAACATACTCGTACGTGACCAAACGCACATTTTCATTATTTTTTTCCATGAGCTAATCTGTCTCTCAAGACGATAATGCTTGTCTTCCTACTTTCCTTCCTCAGGCATACACGACTACTTGTTGCCTACCAACACTCGATCATGGAAAAAGTGCGATCGAAGGACAGGATGTTAAAAATGGACGAATGTGGGGCTGTTTTTTTTCGAAGGATGTCAAAATAAAATTTTAACTTCCCTCTTGCAAGGTTTGAACATCGAATGTTTTAATTGTAGCTTGAGTTAAAGTGAAGATTCCGAAACGATGCGTGCTGAATTTTACAAGACAGAAAGAGAGGTTATCTAGCTTTCTTTCCTTTATTATTGACATAAAAAGTGCGTACACCTCGTATTTAAGGATTAAATGACCATGTTTTATTCGCAGTTTCCTTAACAAGTGTCTTTTAGCAGAAGCAGCACGATTTTAGATGTTCGTGAAGTATGGAACCTTCGTTCACACAAAATTTAACAACGATTCACTCCTAGCGCCCTTCACTTGTTTTCCGACTCGCGGACGCGATAGAATGTAGCAAATTTACATTTAACCTGCGAAGAACCGAGGGCAAAAATCCACGGCACACAAATAGAAAAACAAAAAATTTCAACCGAGAACTTCAAGCGGCCTTGACAAGTGGTACATGATCGAGCATGAGCCACTTTTTGTCACGTTTTTGTTTAGTAAAAAAGTGGCCGATTCTCCTCAGTTCACATATACGTGCAGGACGATCGTTGCGCCACTCCTGCGCGCACCAAAAAGAGTAGCCATCAAAGTTCAGCAGCCAATGGAGTTAAACAAAAGCAACAATAACTTCGAAGGTGAGGAATAAAGCTAAGTGACGAATTTAATGATGCAAAAACAAGCGGTCACTGTCACGAGTGGTGTGGGGGCATATCATGATGCACTCAGGTACAAGTTTATAGTCGTAAATGATAAGCATGGGTGCATTCAAAGAAGAAAAACCATACAATCGATCTTCGAGCAGAAAAATCATGTTAAAACGTAAGATCGTGGAAAAATTTTCTGTGGTAAATACTTTGGATTTTGTCTTATGGAAATCGAATGTAAATGCGAGATTCAATCATTTGAATTTTTTTGTTTAAACTGTCAATATTCTTAATAAGTTTCCACGAAACGCAAAAATACGAGTACATTCATTACGCAGAATACCTATAGGGGTGCGCATTGAATAAAATGGAATAGAATAGAATAGAATATGGCAGCAGGAACGGACGTAGTGGCTCAGCCTAAAACCTCCCCGGAAGATAATAATGACAATAATACTCCAGAAGCCCCCTGGAAACACCAGAGGTAATACCACAGTAACTTGAAACCTTCCGTAAGGGAATGAGAAGGGCACCCAAAGCAGCCCCCATCAATTTGACGAGTTATCACAAACCAGCACTAAAGTTCACTCTCAATATAAAGCAAAAACATAAGCGATTAGGTCTCCGCACATGCTCGTCAAAGCGCACCTGACCGTACATGGAACATTGACATTTTACAGCAGAGCACAAGAGCAAGAGAGTTTGTAAGTTTTAGGGTGAACTGATGATGCAAAAAAAATGTCTCCCTCGTATATCACTGTGACGTTAATGAGAACAAATGGGCACATTTAAACGAGTCCAACCTTTGTACTCGTGCTGACGTTGATAAGATTTCATTGATGACTGCAGATGAAACTGTTCAAATATAAGGTTTAACAGTCGAATTCAACGAACAGACCTAAATTTGTGCATTAACATTCGCAACATATACGAAATGTATAATCTGATAGTGGCACCGTTTTACTGCAGAATAGAGAATGCATTTACCAGTACACGAGTAATATTCATAAAGAATATAAATATCTTTAAAAATCGTTTTCATCCTAAGAGTTTCGACGCGAAAGAAACATAAATAACAATCACTTGCCAATTGTCTGAAAATTCTCATGTGTAGTTTTAGTAATCTCCCCCATTTCTCTGACTACTTCTATTACGACCCTTTATAGTGGACGAAATATCTCCTAATTTAAAATTAACTCGTCCAGCACAGAAGTTTATAAATTGCAGTACATTGAGGTGCAAGAATGGAACACTTTTCCTTAACACCATTCAGTTGTGCTATATCGAAAAGAGTGAACTACGAGCAGTAAAGATCTCTGTCGAATTGGCCACTCAAGCTCTCAGTTTCCCATCTTTTATGGAACTAAATTGTGGGTCAGCTACCTCTTTTTAAAGTTTGAACTTGTCTACCAAAGTTCCTCTCTCTCTTGATCACTGACGAGACGAAAATTGTACTTTAACCACCGGGAAAAAGAGAACGAAGAAGTATCATTACATCATCTAAGAGAACGTCATTAAGAAGTATCGACACGAGCGCAATTTGTCCTGACAAATATGATTATGTTGAATGAAAATAAGAGACCCTGGACCTCCGCAGTGCCCATGCTATAGCCGCCATGAATTGCTCCAGTCAAACAGCAAATGCATAAAAATTGTGTAGAAGCTCTGTATGCTCAAAACTTATCGAAAAATTAAAGGTTAACGAGTGAACTTTCGGCTCCCGCCGACATTTACAGACATTGCTATTTGTTATATCTGAGTGTAAGCCTTAGCCTATGAAATCTAGCGAAAAAAATAATCACACAATTCAAAAATTTTAGTTTCCCTTCGTTTGGTGAAGTTCGGCTAGTTGCTGCACAAGCATGCGAAGGATTACATATACTTGGCGGAACACAAAAAAACTGATCGTGAGGACTCGAGGTATTGATGCTACGAATCAATAATTTACGGCATGTCCCTTCACGAGTCATTATTTTCACCTGTTTCATTTCGTAACACGTACGACAATTCTTATCTGTTCAGAGAGTTTTAAAGCAAAAAAGTCATTTAAAACTCAACCCTAAAACACACTTAAAGTGATTGACAACATAACACAGGAAATCATTTTTTTCCAAGTGCCGCACTGTCTCTCGTGGGTGAGAGGTACGATATTCGCGTTGCAGTTGTCCACATAAGCACACGTGAGTTGTCCATCATGTTGCAGCCGTCAGTAGCATATATTACTGATATTATAACTCCTTCCTTTCGACCGGTTTATCGTGTGTCACTTCGTATATGTTCAAACCTATGATCAATAATTGCTCGTCAGATATGGTAAAAAGACGAGTATTAATAAAAAATTATGCGTAAATTCTTTAGTTCTCCTATCTTGATGAAAATGGCCATCAAATATCGTACTAATAGCTTTAGGAAATATGCTGAATCACCTGAACCCGTTGTGTCTCCATTTTAAAGTCCCTTTTGAGCCTGTTATGATTCTGTTTGTTTTTTAACCACTTCCAAAAGCCGAGGAAAATAATTCATTCACTTTTGTCCCGATGAACCATAATCACGATACAACGTAAAAACCCTCACTTAAGTACTGCGGGACGAGTGTTTAATTTCTGCCTTATATTATTGCTGAAGTGTGAGCGCAGCTTCAAACAAGGCAACAACGAAACAAGATGATCAGGGTTTTAAAGTGAAAAATGAAATAGTGCTCAGATGAAAAGCGAGTTTTTTGATGGCTTTCGATTATAACAGAAATATAAATTTTCATACTTATGTCCTAATTTAAACATCAGTTTTAGGTTTATCTTTTGCCTGAAGATGATTTTTTGTTAAAATCGGAAACTGGCCGCGAAACTAGAATGTTTTTCATGAGTGCGCTAGTATATTTCATTAATAAATAAAACTTCGCTTCCCAAAGGACGATCCATTTCCGAAATTGTTTTGAAACGCTATAGGAGACCTGAGTTTTGGTATCTATAGATAGATTGATACTATTAATATTGATAAAGGTCAGGTACCAAGACAGTTCTGAACTCTAATATTTGCGCAAAAGAATATTACAATTATGTTCAGGTGCATGAGGCTGTTAGGGGTGTGACTGCAAGGATGCCATTTTTTTAACCATCCACTAAGTGGCGCCAGTACTTCAATTCTAGACGTCCTTCACAAACTAGATCCATCCGCATCTAAATTCCACAAAAAAATGCTGTATATACTTTACGCAATGTCGTCTAGTCGAAAATAACCCAATGTGACTCCCAATGACAGTACGGTGGGAGAAGTACTCATGAAGCTTTTTCTCATAGCCATACAATCGAAGTAGGTGGGAGAAGTACTTTTTTCTTCTGGAAGTCGTAGTCAGAAGTATTTACTCAGAAAGCTCCTCTGGTACTGTCAGTCAACGCACTCTGAAATAATAAATCAGACTCAGGCTGTGATTAAAATTTCGTTGGATGAATGTATCCTTCTCTACAAAGATGCGCAGTTTGTTGGTTGCTTGGTTGGTCTGTCTGTCCCCATCAGCATGACATAGGAGAGTACTACTCAAGTAGCGCTGATATGCGGCAGTGTCGTAGATAGAATATGATATGAGAATGCATATCGTGTAGTAAAATGACACAGTCCTAATGGAATTCACTGTATTCTTCGATACAATTCGGCACAGCAATATTTTAGTCAATATGGTTTGGTCATGAATAGTTGATTTTGAAGGAAGCGGTGATGAGGTACATTTATGACCCGTTACATTCTTTGCTGAGGAAATACCATTCATTTCAAGAATGAATATAGTACGTCCTGCTATTTCTGCAGGGTCAGTTTGCTACTGAAATTCTGGAGTCGTTTAGCGATAGTAACCATGCGCAGAAGCTCTCATGTAATTAAATAGGCACAATGGAGCACCTCATTATTCACGGCACATCGAAAGCCCTCCAGGTACCAGGAGCTGTGTCAGTAGGTCGGATCTGACGTGCAGAAATGATGAAGAATTTTTTTAATTGGCACCTGGAAAATTCTTTCCTTGTTGAGTACAGTTTATTAGAAAATGGCTTGCACGGAACGCGTCAGACTCGTCAAGGTCGCGTGCTTAGAGGATGAAACTGATTGGGCGAAGGTGTTTCCTCGAGTTACTCCCCATAAAAAAACTGATATTAACGGCCAAGGCCAGACTGGCAACACGAAAATATTCTATTTATACATTTACTTCGGGGATGAGTACGAGATTTCATTGATAACGAAGGAAATCGAATGAGGCAAAGTTGAAGGAATTGTATTTTTTTCAGTATTCTAGAAAAAAATGTTTTTCATATTTTACATGCACGTCTTCACTGAAATCTAGTATAAAAAATTGTTATACTATTTTGACAACTGAATGCTTTAGGCTAGTTCACTCACAGCGAGGTAAAAATTGTTCAAAAAATTGAACCCGATGAGTAAGATTGTGACGTCATTGCAAGAGGTACGGTACAGAGTTGATTTGTTAATTGATTTCCGAAAGAATGTGTTTTACCTAATGCCTCCTATAATATACCTGGAGACATCAGTTTTACTGCTCAGGTGGTATTTGGACAGCACTGAACATATTTCACATTTAACCTTCAGCTCCCAGTGCAAGCCAGGCTTCAGGTGACATCTTGTGCGCAATAGCCTGTAATTTTTGATGCTTTCGCGCCCAGATCTAGTAGCCATGACACTCGCATTTGGTCGAAATTTGAGAAATACAAGCGATCATAGGACAAAAATTAGTCAGATGCTGCTAATATTGTGTAGGACGTCCACGAGGGCGAATAATGGTGGCAATTCTGCGCGGCATTGAGTCTACGAGTGTCGTAATGTACACATGATCGATTCTAAACCACTCTTGCATCAACTGATTTCGTAGTGTTGCAGTAAGTGGACGATCTTCTCGTCGTCAAGCTTGTCGTTCTAGGTAGTCTCACAAATTTTGTATTGGGTTCATGTCTGGGAACTTAGCTGGCCACTCTAAATGATTGACATATCCTTAGTGACTTTCATGTCAATTGAAAATAGTTTAGCCCGATGCACCCTTCAGTTGACGTCTTGAAAGATTGGGAAAGAAACATGTATGTTCATTCAGACATTGCACAAATTGCCAAACTTGGTTATCTAGCAGCTCAGTGTAGCCATGCTGGTTCAGTATTACTGAAACCTCAACTTAAGGAACAACTTTTGCGTAGTTTAAACAGCCACAGAACATGATATGACCTCCTCTTATATCAGCCTTTGCACACAGGCTTCATGAGGTCTTCGACGAGTACGAAAGCGGACATCATTACTATGAATTGTGGCCAAATGGGCACTTCTCCCCTCTTCTACAGTCCAATATGCACGTTACGTTTACGAGCCACTCTGCTCCATATATCGATTGCATGAAATCCTCTACAAAAAGTTCGGTCAGAAACAGCAGAAGAGCCATTATTGACGTATAGCAGTAGTTTCATTCTACATGCTAAGCGATTCCGGTCAACATTTCGGGACACACGGCGGGTGGTCCCTATCGGCTACAATTTTCTTCCGACCACACTTTTGCCTTGAAGTTTCGTACGTACCAGACTGTTTTTACTGCCGGTAGACCCGAATAACAGTGCGCATCAAATACCAGCGAATTCCGCTATTTTCTTCACTGGGTGTTCTTTAACTTGACGAAATATTAGTCCTTTTTTGCAATTACGAGACGTTTTGCTTTCGTCCCATCGTTGTGGACCAACTAAGAAACAAGTCTATACCTTGCTAGCTCTGAATGAAGACTGATGCCTGTCCAGTGCTTGCGTATAATCTGAACTTCGGTCACAGCTGTGACATCCGACTAATGATCGTAGTAAATAACTGGAGCTCGAAAAACAATAGGGGATTAATATTTACTTCGGGAAACTTGAGAGTTGCCTTGTACATTCAAGTTAACTGTTATGGGACCAACAGGTAACGAGGGGTACTTAAAGATACATTTTCAATACAATCGATAAATATTCATTCATCGTACATGCCTATACGCTAGATCTGCGCTTCTCCAATTATCCGATGAGGTGGACTGGCTTTTTTTTACGTGCCCCGTACTGATACTATTAATTTATACCATAAAGGATATACATATAACCAATACAATAAAAGTTGAACACCATGTTCTAATTTTATATGCAAATATTTCGACATGAAAAGATACCAAATTTGGTACAGTTAGCAGCAGGCTACGTACCTCATCTGACGGCGCACCACTCCGTTGCGTAGCACTGCTCTAGACGACGAATGAACAGATGTCCCGCAACTGTTACTGTATGAGCGAAGCACAGCGAATTCAATTCATCAGTATCTAAATATTGTGGGATCCTTCGTCTGTGTGTTCCCATAGGAGACGCAAATAGCACTTGTTTCCAGCGCATCAAAAATGAAAAGCTATCATGGCAGACATTCGGCCATTTCAAGACAGTCGCAGTTCATCGAAGAATATATAAATAATTACAATGTTCGTATAAAATCAGCAAGGGGTACCAAAGCCATAAAATTTCCGACAGTGTTGAAGACCTGCGCCACAAATCCCATGCGCTAAGGGAAGGACAGTTCACACCTCCAAAGCCACGAGGAAATGGGGCTCCCAGGCGCACTGGTACGAGTTCCGGTCGTAACTGGGAAGTAGAGGTTCGATTTCTGGCTAAGCAAATGGATTTTCGCGGAACCACGGAGATAAAGTCGATTGTACCTCACATTACCCTCGCGCCAGGAACTACGAGATGCTGGAAGCCCAACGACGTACTATACAACTGTGTTGGAATTAAGAAAGTTTGAGTTCTATTCCCACCCATCTGCGCTAAGTGGTGGACCATTGAAACAAGCAATCCTTGAGAATATAGCGGAGGATTTAGGAGCACTAGTCGTATAAATTGCAGCACATCAATGACTCACACTGTGTCGCACAGGAATAGGAGGGACCATTTTGTACAGACTGGAGAAAACGGAGAATCTATGTGCAAGATGTGTTCTCAGACATTATTCCCTGCGCATAGAAACAGTGAGTTAAGATTGGAGAGGAAGAAAAGATAATGAAGTGAAAAACTGAAGGAAGTAAAGTAGACGCGAAAGACAGGAGTTTCGAAGACCCTTCCATAGCTGAGGCTCCCCAGGGGTCGCGAGTCCCCGTCTCGCACATGATAGATAAACCTCACCCTTTTGCCTATATTATGTCTCCCGAGTGATAGTAGGTATGGTAGCACATTTAAATCAGACTATCTCGCACGAAAACGTATGGGAAGGTGCATTGATGGCTGTCGAACGTTTAATTAGACTGATAATTTCTACCGTGATTCGCATCAAGTGACACGCTAAAAGCTTTAACATTCAAACTGTTTCAAATGAATGAATTTAATTCAACATTCATAATTAAAGTATGTCATCTTAAACACAGCGTCATGTCATCAACTTCTTCATTAACTGAAATGTTCTCTACTGCACACCTTAATGTGATGGCTAGAGCATGCTCCACTGTCGTTAAGTTGGCAACATCAGAAGTAACGAAAACAATCGTGATAAAAAAATTCATACTCGAAATTCTATTTTGTACTTATCAGTCCAAACAGAGTTTGTCGTTAGTGACCGCACAATTTTCATGCCCTTAACTGTTAAAACAACACTATTATTCTAGATTAAGTAACTCCTGATATAAAGTCGAATTTAATTATGACCTGCGCACGACCGACCAATCATAATCCATAAAAAGCAAACGTAACCAACGTAAGTCCTAAGCACTACGCTCAAAGTTGCCCTTTGATAATAGAGAGGCTTAAAATTATCTCTATATTTCATGCAAATATTGGCGAATATATCACATTTTCCTGTCATTACGGTCAAACAAATACAATTAGAAAATTTTAACCCCTATGACGAGCCACAGCAGTTTCAAGTTTGTAACAGGTAACCCATAAAAAAACGAAATCCTTTCTCACATCACCAATAAAATTCAGACTCTACGTTTCAATTTCCGAAATGCGTACATAAACCCAACTCAAAGGTCATCATGGCCCAATTTCGCCCAAGAGATGAGATGCAAATCTGTCGCACCACTCGAATGAAGAGCAGAGCCACGAGGTGATCTCGCAGAGACCGACGACGTTACTGTCCAAAGGAATTAAGCTCGCTCTCCACGGATGCGACGGGCGAGCTGGATGTCCTTGGGCATGATAGTGACACGCTTGGCGTGGATGGCGCACAAGTTGGTGTCTTCGAACAGGCCGACCAGGTACGCCTCTGACGCTTCCTGTAATACAAAGTTGAGCATTACTAATTTACAGTAAGTGGGGAACCCCTAAGGATCTTGCTTCAGCGTGCCAACCTTGAAGGGGTTAAGCAAGGCTTTGGGGCATGCTAACGTATACTGAACAGTGTAACCCTTGTTTTAAGGAACCTTTCTTCTGGAGAAAGTACATTACGTATATCAATGAAGCCAATCCCATCACACCCTCAAAAGATAACAAATCCAATTCGCATTTGTATACAACAAGCTCTCGGTAAAAATGATCATTTTGCAACTAACTTAAAAAACCAATACTTTTAATACATCAATGCTCAACACAAAACTAAACTTCTACAAGCAGCACAAAAAGTGGAACAATCGTTTACTCTGGTAGCCTCCTCACAACAAAACGTAAAACTTCCAACTACAAGATGGGAAATTTCTTGCCAAGTGAATGAACTCTCGCACGAAACAAGACAAAAACATGTGGCGAGCAGTCTTACCTAAGCTGATGCATCTCTCAAGTCACCTAAAAACAAGGAACGAAATAAAGCTATGTGGCACACTAACCTGCAGAGCACCAATGGCAGCACTCTGGAAACGCAGATCAGTCTTGAAATCCTGTGCAATCTCACGAACGAGTCGCTGGAAGGGCAGCTTGCGAATGAGGAGCTCTGTGGACTTCTGGTAACGACGGATCTCCCTGAGGGCCACAGTACCAGGCCTGTATCTGTGGGGCTTCTTCACACCCCCCGTGGAGGGGGCAGACTTACGGGCAGCCTTGGTGGCCAGCTGCTTCCTGGGCGCCTTACCTCCCGTGGACTTACGGGCCGTCTGCTTCGTACGGGCCATGCTCTGGTGTTAGTCTGCAAGCATAGAAGGCAGATATATCAACATGCACACAAACCCTTCACTAAGAAATATAAAAAAATGTGTCTCCAAAATTCTGAAGAAAGTAACTGAATTCATGGATTACAACTACATATGTATACAGTTGTTTATGGATTTAAGAATGAGACCTCTGTGATGATTTCATGCCTACAAGATAAGTACTGCTAGTGCTTGATCTAATACCGCACAAATTGGAAAATTTTGATAAGCACGTATTAGATTTACAGACATAAATACCAAGCTACTTTTGTACAGACAAAAGACAAATTCTGAATGAAATTTAGAAAGTAAATTCCTCATTACTTATTTTGATCAGTTTAGTTTAGTCGTGATGGTGGTGATGGTGGTGATGGCAGTGCTTCAGTAACTCAAGACTATCTCACACCAAAAGGGTAGGGACCATTTAGTATGGAAGAACAAGGAATCTACACACAAGGTGTGCTCCCACACAAGATCCACTGCAAATAGACACAGCAGCAAGTCTAGAAGGAAGAGGAAGAAACAACAAGCAAGAAAAAGCAAAGGATTGAAAACAGAAAGAAGCAAATGGGTGCAGAAGATAGAAGTCCTGAAGGCCTCTCTAAAGATGAGGTAGCCTAACGGTGCTTCCCTGGGGGCACTAGTCCCCATAGCATAGGATAGACAAACCTAACTAACCTATCCTATGCCTTTCAAGGGGCTTATTTCCATCAGCACATTAGATTTACAGATATAAACACTAAAATGCTTTTGCACCAATAGATGATCTCAACTCAGTGAAATTTAGAAGTAGATTTCCAGATTAGTTTTAAAATTTGAAGCATAAATAAATAAACATTCTACTCTGAAGTGGTATTATAATAATTTCAATTCCTTTAACTTTAGTACAAAAGCACAAAGAAGCAAAGTAGGTCTTGGTGATGCCACAAGCCACACAAACACACACATAAACCTAAAGTAGATCAATTATATCACCATCAACAATATATTTCAGAACTACAATTCTTCACTCAAATAGAAGATAGCAGAAGGAAATGCATAGTACTAGCAATGTGCTCATTCATCGGCAATGGCATGGATACTCAGCCCCATAACCCCCAGATCTGAACCCAACGGACCATTATGCACAGAAGCCAGATGAGAAAGATGCCATTTGCCAGGTCTTTAATAAGAATGCCTTAATGATCAACAAAATCAAAGCAGCTATTCAAAACCTTGCTATAAAACCAATTTCCTTCAGGTTCTGGATTTTGGTCCAAGTTTATAGTAGTTTTTCATTTTAAATTTGTTGGTATTGTTAAAAAATCTGTGCCAGTAAAATTTGGTAAAACATAGATAGTGGTAAAACTTCTGTGCTATTAAACATTTTAAGATTGGTTGTAAACATCCACACTTAAGCATTCCAGACAAAAAAATGAGTCCTATTTTGGGTCACAATTGCAGGGTACATCAGGCATTTAGATTGGCAAGGTAAGTACTGTAGACATGAAGCCAATAGAAAATTAGAGGGAACATCTAGCACATGTTGACCATCAAGGTTACAGATACATTGTGGCCACACTACATCATTTAATGCAAATGTGGTTAAGTTGGCCAAGTGTACACTAAGGCACATATAAACTATACCATGCAGAAATGCATGGGCTGAGTTTTGGAAGTAAAATCAAATCAAGCCCTGAAAGCAGGATGTTACATAAAGAACTAAAAACACAATATTTGCACTGGAAATAAGGCACATCCACTTCCTCTTGACAGGAAGGAAAAATAATCATTATCATATTCAATTCATTAGTTTGTAACAATTGCATTCATTTGAAGGTAGAATAATCATTAGCAACAATGAAGTTTACAGGATGTACTTCAAGCAATAGAGCTCAAGCCAAGGGGCTCATTTTAAGCTTCTAATAAATAATACTATGTAACATTTTACTTATTTATAGAACAATGTTGTCAAAATTCACTTAAAGCCAACATCCTGTACAAGGCATTGTTTTTCTATGCCATTTTAGCACCATTGGATGGGATTACTCTTACAAAATTGTGAAAATATATTTGAGAAATTTCAACAAGATGGGAAAATTTAAACACTAATTTATATTATAGAACATGATTTTAGCTTTTCTGTCACCTCCTGATTATGTGAGGGTTAAAACGCGTCTTTTGTTATTTTGGCAAAAAGTTTAATCTTGATTAGAAGAGCCTGTAAAATATGGCTCTAATTTCAGTATACTTTGCACAGATGACTGTATTGTCTTCATATACAAATGCTTGAATTTCAGGTTCATTAACCTGCTTTAAACCTTTCAAATCTTTAATATGAATGAGCTAGAATGACCATAAATGACACTTTTCGTTTATAAATTCTGAAATGTAGCTACAGAATTTACTCCAATCCATTGCATTTTTACGCAGAATAAATTGGTAAATGCTTCCTGTAAAACCCTCATATGATTGGTTATAGTGGATAAGTTAGTAAAATATCTCCTAGAAGAAGCAGGTACCTAAAGGATAATGCAGCAGTTTTGAAAGAAACGTTTGTTGTAAACCAACGATGCTTCCTCGCGCGGGAAACACGTTCAGACCAAACTCACAGCTTTGAATTTGTAATACTTATTACAGAATTTTTTAATACTTTAGGAATATTATAAACAGTTAACACTCTTATAAGATGTATACGAGAGAATCCCGTACTAAATACATTTACTCACGCACCTTTAATAAACTTTCAACAGAAGAGTCAATTCACCAATCTTCACCACACGATGATACAACACAGACTAAGCGAGAAAAACGAATAGAAGGGAAAGAAAAAGTTTTGACGACGTCAGAGCATACAAGATCTGGATTGGTGGAATGTAATGACGTTCTCAACCATCATTGGTTGGAACAAACACGGTTGTGATTCGTCTATTTTCAACCAATAATAACTCGCTTTTGAATCGATGGCGTTGAAATGGTGACTCAGATTTTCATCTTGCTTTGAAATGTTTGATAAAATTTGTGCCAAGAAGCGTACAAAAAACAATTTCTATATCATCGTTTCATAATAAAACAATGAAATATACATGAATAGTTCTCCCAAAAATTTAAAATATAATTGTGAAATTAAAATCAGTTCTCGTAGACTTACATCACGTTTTGCTTGAACTTGATTCTTTGATCCTTTGAAGTATGGTCATACATTTGAACTTAATACGAGGGCCAAAATCAGTTATAGCCTTTATTTTGGCTGGAAAATTCCCTCTAAAAATATAAAAAAATTACATACAAGTGGGTCATTTTGCCCTATTGGCTGTGAACCAGCCTCCTCAATAAAGTTCTCAGAGTATTAGCTACTATGTATCATATGCAATTTCCAACAAAGAAAGATTGTCACTGGGTAATCCAGCTCGTCAACAAGAAAAATACCCTCATGCACGGGAGGTCAACACAATTTACAAAAGCCTACCAAGCACTACCAATCCCTGTTATATTCCATGCTCTCGCTCAGAAATTCTTCATTGCATCAACAACCATCAAATTACACTCTTCATCTAGTTCTACAAGATACCTAATGCAAGCTTAATCTGTGTTCGAGGATAAAGTATTTACCGTAATGGATTTATTTTTTGAGACAAACCATAAGTAAAAACTGGCAGTATAAAAGCCAGACCCATGTGAATCACTGACTCAGTAGGAGAACTCAAGAAATAGAGCGAGACTTACAAGTAATATATCAAAACCTGAAAGAATGTGGACTATTTGCTTTATGTCAAAGCAAGAAATCAAGTATAAAAATTTACAGTAAAGCGATTTTACCAACAGAAACAACAAAACTAAGACTAAAAAAATGGTGTAGCAAGTTTGTGGGACAATAACAAGAAGACCAAAGAGTTCTCAGACAATCTGAAAAGGCGAACATCTTTGATCTATTTTTCAGAAGTGGTTTTACACTTGAAGATCTTACCAGACTACCAGAGTTCCATTTCCTAAGTTTCAAATCAAAGCTCTCTGTTATAAACTTCAGCCCAGAGTCTGTGTTTAAAAAAAATTAGGTGCGTTAGAGGTTAATAAACACTGAGGACCCCGACGATTTTTATCCGTGAGTACTCAGGAGCTTTTCCGATGTGCTGACTGGATCATTGGCCATCATCTTACAGAACTATTAGCGAAGGTACTCACCCAGCTGATTGAAAACAAGCCTGAGTTACGCCCCTTTTCAAGAAACGAGGACCTGAGTCCCCCTAGCAACTACCGCCCCGTGAGCATGACAAGTGTGGTGTGCCAAGTTATGGAGAGCATTGTACGGGACTGTCTATTCAACCATCTGGAACAGCCTCCTCTCAGATCATCAGCATAGATTTGTGCCTGGTAGCACCGGCGAAACTAATCTTTCAGTAAAGGAGGACTGGAAGCATGACAATAGATTACCAGGGGAAGTTTTAAATTTTGCTAAAGCGTTCGACTCCGTTCTCCATGAGCGTCTCATTTATAAGCTATAGTCATTAGGAATATTAGACCTAGTATTATACTAGATTAGGCTTCCTCGTCCGACGGAGCCAGAGAGTCGGTCTAAATGGTGTCTTCTCAGACCGGGTAGACGTTATAAGCGGAGTGCCTCAGGGAAGTGTGCGGGGACTGTGCTCTTCGTAGCACTTGCATATAAATGGTCAGTCTGACGAAGTTGGTGGTAGGTGCACCAAGTACCAAGTTGTATGGACGCGCGGACGGGACGAACAGTGCGAAAGAATGTAGAAAAATACTCGTACTTAGACAATTTGGTTGACTGAGCCAAAAGGTGGCAGCTTTGCTTCAACCCTGGGAAGTGTTGGGTCCTGCACCTAGGAAAGAAAATCAGCTTCGTCAGCTTTGATTAGTTCTATCTGTGTAAACTCGCTAGTGTAGACATAGTGAATCCGCAGCAATTAGACTTTGAAAGGGAGTTTAGAGTAAATGCAGAAAGTAACTTGCAGTTCTCAGAGCATATCGAGATGCAACCAACAAATCAAATAAGCTGTTTGAACTTTTCAGGAAGTAGCGTTCATACTTGGACTCTAAGTCCATAACATTGCTATACACTGCCCTGGTTAGATCACAAATCAAATTCTACAGTACAGCGTGTGTTCCTTTCCTGGAGAGGGATAAACAGTTTGTGGAGAATGTACAGCGGAGGGCAATAAGAATAGTACCCTGCCTCAAGGATCTTTCAGATGAAGAGAGACTTAAGAAGCTTGAAGTTCCAAGTATTGTGTACGGGTTAGTGAGAGGCGATCAAATCGAGTTCTAAAAGTATTACTTGCATAAACTTAAGAACAATCTCTTCATAGAGGAGAAAAGGGACAAGGTTGTATGAGGAGTCTTTTCCAAATCGAGATTTACCCGGGCATCGCATGTTCACAAACATACATCGTCGTCTACGCGAACAAGGAAGCTTCAACGCTAACAGGAGAGGTCCTGGTCGGCCCAGGGTACTACGTGATGCAGATGAAAACGACGTGCTGCTATACTTCCGTGACAGGCTTCATGCAAGCATCTGATCAGTAGCACGGGACTTAGGAATACCTAACCTTATCAACGTACGACATGTTCTCGATGATAACAGTCTACATCCTTACCATTATCAGAACATTTAAGACCTACTCCCGACCGCCTACATCCCTCGTGTACAGTTTGCGTATTGTCTGAGGCAAGAACAAGACAATGAAAATTTGTTGAAGCATTTTCTCTTCACCGACGAAGCCCTTTTTATACGCGACGGAACGCTCAACCCCCATCACTTGCACAATTGGATAACCTTCATGAAATGCATCGGTTCAACTACCAACTTCGGCTTTGTGTTAATGTACGGGCTGGTATTGTCAGCCGACATTCCTATTGGGCATATCTGATGCCGTCTCCTGCAAATGGACCAGTTTATGGGACGTTTCTTATGGATGTATTACTTGAACTGTTGGAGGAGGTGTCTCAAGGTATTCACCGGTAAATGTGGTTCCAGCACAATCGAACTCCGGCCTATTCCGACAGAAATGCTCGCCAATATCCGAAAGACGCCTTTCCGAATAGGTGGATATTTAGGGCGCAATAGAGCAGTGGCATGGCCTGCAAGATCTCGAGACACGAGTCCTTTAGACTTCTTTCTTTGAGCGCCACATGAAATCATTGATTTACGAAACACCAGATCGTCTCCAGCAATCGATTCGGAAGAGGTACCAGACCTGCATTGACGCAGGGGACAGAAAAACAGTTGTTCAAAAATTCATTTGATAAAACATCTGTTTCTCTGTCATTAGTTTCATTTACCATTATGACATTTCATAAAAATGGAAATGTTATTCACTGGGTATCAAGTTTAAACTTTAAGCCTCAGTCCCTTGAAATTTAAAGAGTTTCGAAATATTCGATGTTCGTAAAAAAGTATTTATTTTGCGCATCCCAACCTACCGTCCAAATTTGCACTTGTCGTTTTTTGGCACCCTGTATGTGTGGATTTCGGTTTAGTTTAGTGAAGCCTCCAGCGCCAATTAAACATGGCCAGAATAGGAGGCCCGTAGAACCTTTAGTAATTCCAACACGTTTTACCGTTGGGTTTTCAATACCTTACAACTACTGGCGTGTGAGGCTTAAGCTTCCTTTTTCAAGGGAAGCACTCCGTCGTTACGTGAAAATCAGTGCCTGAGCCGGGAGTCGAACCCTTACTTCCCAGCTCCGAGGCTATCACGCTAACCAGTACGCCATGGAGCCGACGAAGAGGGTCTGGTTGGGGCACCAGAGGGTATTATATATTGGCCGCCCCGCTGACCAAACGACGTTGACTTCGGAACAACTGACGGCGACGGCCCTGTTGCCCTAATTCATCTCCCGGTGATCCTTGCTATGCTATGCTAATCATGATTGTTTTTTTTTTCGGCTATCATTAACTGCGGATTTTCTATCTTGGGTACGTACTTTCCCTTTTATAATGTTTTATTGTGGTTCAAATAAGGCAAGCCTAGATGTACACTTTATGAACGGTAGAAATAATGGAATAAATTTTACCGCAGACCCGCGAGCAATCAAGCATCTCACGTCAAGAATAATTGTAAATCACAACTGTGTGGTGAGCTAAATCCAGTGCACAATTCTCCACTGTATGGATATTATTGAAAATTAATAATGCGTGAACACAAATTGTAACATATTGCACTCAGAGTCTCGCACCCGTAGGCAATAGGGTTAGGTTTGTCTATATCGTGTTATGGGGACTAGTATCCCCAGGGAGACATTGTTACGTTACCTCAGCTTTAGCTAGGCCTTCGGGACTGCTATCTTCCATGCCCACTTTGCTTCTTTCCATTTTCATGTCTTCTTTACTGATCTTATCTTAGCTTCATATCTTCTTTATCTTATCTTCCTTATTAAACAGCTGTTTCTAGGCAAACAAATTTACTCTGTTGCATTCATTTCTTTTGAGAAATGAAGTTTTCAATAATAGGCAAATTTACCTGTTATTAATAGGTGAAAAAAGACAACGAAACAATGAATTATATTGAAGGCCATGGCAAAAAAAAATCATGACAGCTTAACAGTACATACTTGTAGATTCCAAGGAAAAACCTCGGAAGTGTGGAAATTCCCCCGGTTGTAAAATATTTCACTGATAACCTTTATTAATTCCAACACCTTTTACCGTTGGGTTTTAAATGTCTTACAACTACTAGTGTGGTGGGGGATGTGTGGAATGGGTGGTTTAAACTTACTTTTCCTGGAGAAGTACTCCGCAGTCACGTGAAAATGCCTCCCTGAGCCGAGTATCGAACCCAGGTCCTTTCGGTTACGACACCACCACGCTACCACTATTCCACGGAGTCCTATCCCTACTAGCTACCACTAGTATTTCATGGCAACAGAGCGAATAGAAAATAGTATGAAAGATATATATGAAATCTGGTTTAAAAATTTTCAAATAAATAACAACTGATCAGTTAGAATCGAATTTGAAAAGAACTGATACATGATTACCTTTTATCACACAGCTGAAGGTAGTTTTATTAACTGTAAAATAATTTTTGTAATACGGAATGTAAATGTTTCTTTCACGCGATTAATTTCAACAAAATGAGTCTCCAGATTCGAATAGAGTAAGGGCAGGAAGGATTGTGGACAACAGTACAGAGTATTTTAATTATTATGAGAAAGGTGTAACTGAAACATCTAATATCAACAGGATCTTCTGGGATCTAAAGAAAACCAACATTGTAGTATCAAATCATCTTTACGCTGAGTACAAGACAAGACTGTTAACATAACTTCTAGATGAAACACAGGTACAATCCATCGAATTAATTTCACTGAAAATACATAACGATCGAGAGTTAAATGCTTTTGAATCTTAATAAATGATACTTATCACAAATCAGCGATAGGAATACAGGTGAATGGCAAGAACTGGAACGCAATTAGGAACTTGTGCGAATCCTAGTATTAAACCAGAATTGATGTCTTTTTTCAAGTCATATCAGGAGCCAAGTTAACATACGTTTACAGATAACGTGATCATAGTAAAAAAAAGCAGGCGGATGTTGTATGTAATAAATATATAACTGTACCGCAATATTTATATATTGCTTAATCTACCCCGATTATCACACGAGATTTTATTCATACACTTAAGCATTGACAGTGTTAAATGAAACATGTTAAAGTTATGTACACTAATGTATGAAATAATTTCAGTCCCCAACGTGACTAACTAAACTGCTAATGAACGAAAAACTAGAGATAAACACAAAAACCTCAACGTACAAAAAAGTCATCCCTAACCATCAAGAAGAACTGTTCGTTAACACTTTCTAATTTGACTACAATGAGGAAATATCCGCTGCTGGTCGTCAGGATGTCAGATATGTGAATAACTTCATCTCCATTGGATTGGTCTGTCAACCAAGTGAATTAACCTCTAACTGCATGAATTCTTGAGGCACTTCATTTCTTAAATCAAAATAATAACCGAGCTGTGATGACTAAAAATACAATCAACTTCTAAAAACGCGTTGTCACAGCACGGGTAAGAGTCAAATCTGCACTAAACAGTCACCACAACGTAAATCTTAGTGTAATCAATTGATGGGAAAATCCTCAGCATGTGCCTGATCTGGCCCGTCATGCTGCTGGGACTAAATTGGTGATTCCCAACTAACCACTTTCAGTATCCGTCGAGGCTCTGAACACCATTCAAACCACTCAGCAAACAAGAGTTTTTTTTTCAAGTACAGTGGGACTTCTGTTTTCGGGATAAAATCTGTTAGAAAGTGTGACAAAAACCGAACGTATGACCGTTGAGACAAATGGACTTGAATGGACGTATGAAAACTAAGTCAAAATGCAGGTAAAGAAGTCGTCGGAAATATATTTATTCGAACACCGCAGCACACAAAAACAAATTTGATTGTGCCTCATTCTTAATAATTGTTTTAAACAACGGAGAGAATGATGTCTACTGCCGACACTGATTGTAGGCAGGATATCCGAATCGGAAAAGAGTTCTATTCTAGAATTTTCATACGCGTGTGGGCCACAGACATCCTACTTAGGTAAATGGGGTCAAAATACAGGAAAATTTATGCTTTACGAGAATACTCGTCATCAAATAATAGACAATGAAGAAAAAAACATCGAGATCCTCAACTACAGACTGATTTTTACTCCTCAAAAGGCGCAGTGTGGCATACGCAACATCAACTATCCTTTTTTTATCGGTTAATCTACTCAAATGAGTACATATTTCACTACCTCATTCTTTTAAGTATTTCACTTTTTCCGTATAGGATTTTTTAAAGTTCTATCTAATGAGACATAAAAATTGGGGACCTATAATGTCCGTGAAGTTTTTAATACAGTTATGGCGAATACTTCATTATGTAGTACTTTTGGTACTCAATCATAAATACTGAGTTATTTCAAGTAGAATAACCTATTCTATCTACTTGAAACAATTACTATACCAACTGATCTTTTAATCCAATATCACTGGGGTCTAACGCCTTGAAAATCCAAACTCCCAAATGCAACCTATAGACCCGTACACATACCTGGAAATCCCAGTAAGAATCGTGAGATGTCGTACGTACTTGAAATACTGCGCAAATGGGCGCTTGCGTCAGTCTTATTCAGAACATAGTACGACATTCAGTTCTTTCTTATAACAGACAAACACAACCACTAATTGAGTTGCGTTTTTCCGCATAATTGTTATTGATAAATAAATAAAAATGTCCTGGACCAATACTTGTCAATGTTGACCATCGATATCCTAGGTGAGCTCATTGAAATTCAAAGTGCGTTTGTCATTCTTTTTTATGAAGTTGCGTCTATTTACGAGACGACATTTGCTCAAACATGGTTATTGCAGCTCCTGAAAATGCAGCTGAACCTGCTTGCGATAACTGTTTCGTATTTAGGTTTTGAAATTATTACTCTCTTGCTGACTAATTATCGGCAGATTCAACTTGGTAGATAAGTGAATCAATCGTCAGCTAGTACATGAAGCTTCGGTTGTAGAATCGATGATCATATTATTTGAGTTTCAATTTGATGGTTATTGTAAAATCTCCTCAATCGCGTTACGTCAGAAAATCAGCACTTTACACGAAAGCATCCATTCATTTTATCAAATAATAGAATTGACACAGTAACAGTGACGTGCTCACTGCTGTCGTGGTTGGTGAGTCTGAAGAGGATGAATGGAGGTGGTGGGCTGATCCCTCAGCCTCTGGTGCTGTTGTTGTAGTTGCCTAATTAGATCTTTTTGTTGTTGAATTTGCTCAAGTCGCTGCTGTCTCTGAGCTGTCAGCTGCTTAAGCCACAGTTCTTCTTGTTTTTGAACTTGCAGCTGTTGTTGCAGGCGGTCATTGTCCAATATTTTAGTGTTGATGCTATCACTGTGCTGCTGCTGCTCATGATGAGACTCATGATGACTTGGACTGGTCTCACGACGAGCGCTATGAGGAGAGGTGTGTACTCCAGAGGTTTGAGATTTTTCTCTTCCTATCTTCTCAAGCTGTGATAATATTTCTTTTCTCAGAATTTCTCTGGTTTCTTTCGTCGTGGTCTGACTGGAATGGTGACGTGGTTGCTGCTCGTCGTGTCGTCTGTTGTGGTTATTGGCATCATGAGGAATGAAGTGATGTTCTTGCATCTTGGCAGCTACGATTGTCGGCCGAGATGATTGCTTTACCCTATCGCGTCGATT
Source organism: Orchestia grillus (assembly GCA_014899125.1). NCBI lineage: Eukaryota > Metazoa > Arthropoda > Malacostraca > Amphipoda > Talitridae > Orchestia > Orchestia grillus. Next base: position 40,673 of record VOMN01123664.1, read on the forward strand.
CTGGTTCTCCACTAATTGGAGTTGCTGTTGAAGTTGTAATTGATGCAACTTTAGTTGTTCCTGGTGAAGTTTATTACGTAGCTCCGTGTGCCTTTCAAGAGCTTCTCGATGTCGGTTTGCTGAATTGCTTGTTAAGCTTAATGATTCCTTTGTCCCTGCAGACGCCTGAAGAGTAGGAGGGAAAGAATGAGATTGCTGAGTGTTACTTCCTAAATGCTGATTTGATTTTGATGCTAATGGCTGGCTGTTAAAGTGTGACTGAGTGAATGGATTCTGCTGCACGCCAATCAATCTTTGCTGCTGTCTAACACGGTTTTGAATTTGAAGTTGCTCCTGGAGATGTGAAGTAGGCTTCTTAAAATGTGGTTGAGGAGGTGGAAACGTAGGCAGAGGTGGTGGAAACGTCGGCGGACGAGTCGTGTGAAATGCTGGTTGATGAAGCGGTCTACTGGTAGTTATTTGAGGACTAATCCCTCCTTCTTGTAGCGGCGACGGTGGTTGTACCAGAGAGCCTACTGTACAAGGGTTTCCAGATTTGTAGGGAAAAGACAACGTTACGCCTGTTTCTGGGTCGACGTACCCGTAAACACCTTGAACAACGCAGTCGTGGCCTCGCGTCTCATTCTTGAATGACCCGTCGGTGTTGAGGTACCCGTAGCTGAAAGTACCATCCGGGTTAGAGTTCGACCAAGATCGCACAATTTTAACATCAGGTATAGAATTTGCTCCCAAAGATTTGTTAGTTAGATGTTTTGCATCCCCTGCATCATTAGAGTTACTTTTGAACGGAGCTCTAGTGCCTGTTGCCAAAGACATTCTGTTGGAGCCAGTGAAGTCGATAACCTGCGAGTTCGGAATTTGTCTTACGCCACTCAGATCTATATTTTTAATTGCAGTGTGAATTGCATTTGGCTCTCCTACGGACTTGCTTCTATCATTCGAAGGATTTATTCCATCGTTTCGAGGTTTTAAAGGCAACGGAGATTCAGTAGCATCTACATGTACTACAGAGCTCGGCCTACTGAAGTCTAAATTGTCTACACTCTTATCATTTGAGTTTCTGGTAACGCTTCGGTCACCAACATTATCGAACAAAAATCCATTTTCGTCAACGGCGAAGCCATCCGTACTAGATGCGCGATCTAAATTTATATGTTGGTTCTGTCGGAATCCAGGTTGTACAAAATTGTTATTATTATGATCATCATTATTATTATTATCATTATTATTCTGATCTTTAGCTAAAAACTCGCTCTGTTGTTTTTCGTTCACGTGAGGACGAATATTTTGCAGATGCGAATTCAAGAGAACACTAGATTCACTATGAAGATGATTGGATCCTAAATGATCAACTCTGTTGTTTCCCAACGTTGCAGCGTTGGCTTGGTCCAGGGCTCGAGGACTGCCTAAGGTACGACCCACAGGCCCACGGTCCGATGTCCTATGACCCGCTTGCCCAGGACCTACACGCCCATGGTTAGGTATTTCAGTGCCCAAGGAAGCCGGGATGAGTTGGGGCTCTCGATTTAGCAGTTGCAGCCTCTCGCGCTGGGACAGCGATGGATTTCGCGAATCCATTGAATCCAACATGTGGCGGCTGTCGGTCGCAGAGCTGGACTTGCGGCTGGGCAGGTGGGTGAGAGTCACTCCTATCACGATGGCCAACAGAATCTGGAACGACATGAATGTGTCAGATTGTCCATGAGGCAATAACGATTATGCATTGAAATATTACCTTTCCGATATTGTAAAAATACATTAGTATGAGTATGTATATACATATATATACACACATATATATATATATATATATATATAGATATACATATATATATACATATATATATATATATATATATATATACATATATATATATACATATATATATACATATATATATACATATATATATACATATATATATATATATATATATACATATATACATATATATATATGTGTGTGTGTGTGTGTGTATTTGACGCCAAAACAATTGGCAGGGTGCTGCGATAGTAATTGTTAGTAGAAACTAGACTTTAACAGAACATGTAAAATTAAATTGTGCATTTATTCGGAAATAAAGGAACATCTACTTTACATTTTGTATAATTTTTTAAAAACCGTGGTTTGTTGACAATATTTCTACAACATTCAGGAAAACCACATTCAGTGAGTCGAATGTTAAATATTTCTTAGAACGCTTCGTTATTGCGCATGTTATGTTCTGAATTCTATGGATTGAGTAGACAGTGCTCAAGTTCCACTAACAATGAAAAGCCAAAGAAAAGTAATACACGCCAGTTGAAAAATGTATAACACAAGACGAACTCAATTCAGCAATTATTTCTTTGTATTTTTCCAGCTTGTCAATTGTTCATATTCTTCAAAATATGGAACTGTTATTTCGTATTTGAGAGCATTGAATTAGTCCCACGACCACAGAATATTGCAATTGAGTTTTGTTTGACTAGGTAACGACGACAGCTCGCTTGGTAGAGAATCGAACAAATATGCAGACAGAATTCAGATTGTATTACTTTAAATAGAAACGGCGAGTGTGAAAGAAACGATCGAACAGAATAGTGAATAACAACCAAGAAAGAGGACTCCAGTGTCAATAGGGAGACGAAACAGAGCAGGAAGGAAGCTTAATAGCAGCTCGTGGGCAACCCCAAAACTTGTCGAACTCAAACCAAAATCGTAAAAAGATGTGAGGTTTTTCGAGCAACAAATATTTCGAGAAGATAATTTTTGCGTATTCATTACGAGGGTTGTTATTCTTCGTAATAGGAGCAGCGATAATTTGGAGTGAAATATTGGTCATATATCTGATACAACAAAAACCGAACGGCTCCTCGATATTTCGACCTTCAGATCGAGCCGACAGCCAGGGCAGTCGCTTCACGGCGCTGTCTGACAACTCCGCTCACTAATGAAAAATTACTATAACGCATTAGGCTCTGAGAGTTGTTTAAACTCAAAGAACTATAAAAAAGATTACCGGAAAAACGTCAACAGTAGTCAAAAATAAAAATCTAAACAAGAGCATGAAGTAAATTTCATATAGAGTGACAGGAATTGCATGCTAAATATACGTAGAAAGAAATATCGTTGGATACCTTAATGGTCTATCGGAATACTGAAAGCTTCTGAAATCTAAGAAAGCCGGAATAATTACAACACGTCATTCAATTTTTCCGCAGCTAGTTAGAATCTTTAATTCAAAGAGACAAAGAACTTCTATAAAAGCAATATGCCTTATAGGCAGCATAGCATCATGGAAAACAAACCATTTTACTTCCATTTGAAAGCGCATTTTGACATTAAAACTATCATCAACCTTGGACTACAAAATACTCTACGACAGAATACTCTCGGAGCGCCATCACAGGGACCGTCATTCAAGCATTAAGAAAATCCTCAATGACATCTCAATTTCAAGAAAACATTTTCTCTTGCAGGAAGCGGGGTAAAAAAGTTAACTAATTGTTTCCATTTATCTTTAGCTGAGAGGTGGCGGCGTGGGTACCGTCCGAGACTTAGTTTCCCGCAACAGCTACCACAGCTGAACTTCTCACTTCACTTTCTCTGACCAATTGCAGATGGGTTAGGTTCTTACAGCCCGGTCACATCCGTTCTTCATGCCTGAAGGCTACATTTTAATACGCTCTTCAGAAATGAGTCCAGTTGCCCATAATGAAGCTAAGTCATTCGGCAGCTATACAGGATAAATAACTTAAACGAGCTCATTTAAATAGCAGCATGTTCAGTCGGATTGGCAGAGGCAGATTAGTGCGACGATGAAAGTATCGTCTCCCATTGACCGTTCTATTAATAATATGATTGAAACTAAATCCTACAGACTAAGAGGGGATATATCATGAGTAAGTAGCCACACCAGGGGGGATGTTTTCCGTGAGAAAAGAAAAGAAAACTTTTCATGTTAGAAATGCTGCTGATAGCGTTAAGTTGAAATTGTTTTTGAGCCTTTTTAAAATCCCGTGAGTCCAATGATCAATTATTTTCCAAAAATAAATTTATAAATTAAGAACAGATCCAAACACCAAAGGAAAACAAAACTTTTACCATGTGTACGTTTTCCGCAATGGATAGATGCTCCAGTATATAGAATTATAAAAAGGAAACTTTCATTAACCAGAATAATATTCCATGATTATACAGTTCCTTCAACCAGAGCTAACTGAACAAAAAAATTGCGATTGAATACGCACATGGTGGCTTCGTACAGAAACGTTACGTGTTATTTCGTCATGGCGAAATCTCGAGGTAAGAGTCGATAATTACTCGGCAGCACTGAAATCGCCTCATTAACACATTCGCTTCCAGCCCCAACAGTTTGCTTCACTGGAAGGACCGAGGGGCTGAAAAGAAAATGAGTACGTCGCTCACATGTGAGAGAAGCGTACGATTGAAAAGTGGCTGTCGTCCATGTATGATTTAATAACAGCAAAAGTGTTCACCATACAGTAAAGTATAAGAAATGTAAACATGGACTTCTTGCACCGTCTCTGAATCGCAGTTGAAACGTTTACAAGTTTGGAAGCATATCTCAAATTGGGCGAGTGCTCTCGCACGCATACGTGCACTCTGAACAATAAATTGCTAGCTGAGACACAGAAAGAATTGTAGAAAAATTGTTCAGAACGCTAAGTGCAACAAAAGTACATTTGGCGTAGCGCTACCCTGTAATTGGGGCAAAGTTCGAGGGCGACGCATCCGCTCTTCGTGGGTTGAAAATTATGATTTTTTATTTTAAACTATTTAAAATGAAATAGTACACAACGCAGCGGTATTATGTATTCATTATGTTTAAGCAGTTATTTATTTCATCCGTGAGCTTAGGATGTTAGAATATTTTAGTATAATAAGTCAAATGTGAGTAGAAGGCATGGATAATTTAAGAACGGGCCTTATATGATTGCTGTCTATGCCTCCAGCATCAACATATTTTCAATTTGATCTACGATCACCACATTCTAATTCCGTTACTGACAGCATGTATCCTTCACTACACAGTACACGCAAAGCTCTTATTGCAAATTATATAATTATCGTGTTTTATTGAACATGAGAAAGATCAATGCCAGTTCAAATTTGCACTATGAAGCGATCAAGGCAACCATTAGTACATGGTAAGTACATAGGGAGAAGACGGCGACTATCAGGCGTAAAAAACCCTGTTGTCCTTCAATTCAGTGTAGAGGTATATGCTCCGTTATATATACAAATGAAGTTGGATGCGTTTCATCCCGTTGAATTCAACATAAAAACTAAATTTTGATATCTCCATTTCGTCTTTTACTTACGAATGTAAATAAGCGTTGCCGCTCAAGGTATAATGCCGACGTGCGCGGAGCGCCAACGGTACAGATTTGAAAAAAATTAACATTGCAGGAAGTCTGTCCAGAAGGTTACGAGAAATTCAGAGGAAAATTAAGAAAAAGAGCTACGTTCAGTTCATACTCCTGTGGAGAAAAATAAACAGTACAACTTGGAGAAAGTTGACTTGTTGCTAAATTTCCCCGTTCTAATCGCACATGCGAGTCATGTTCACTCACTCACTTGGACGTGAGTGTTTCTCATACGAGATCCAGTTTCCTGCACGCAAGTGAAAGAGTGGTCTTGCTGAGCCTTAATGCAACACCTCCAAAAATAAACGTACATGCATACTCCGATTCCCGTGAAATTCTTCCCCATGAAACACATGGAATAACAAAGATACGCAGCACGTAAAACATACTGGATGCCTGAGCCCTGAGGTAGATTGATTTAAAGCTGATGAACACTAGAACCATTCCTATTATAGTTTTGAACACTGAACAGATGCTTGTCTTGAATGTTATAGCTAGAATTTTTAGAGGTATTCGTGTGTCCGTTTATGTATATTTAAATACTCAGAATGTTCGTCTACTTCTACCTGCACTTATATATCGTTAGCATCAAAGACAAACATGGACTAATTATAATCAGTACATAAACAACAGCGTCATGTTATAATTAATATCGTTTCCACCTCATAGTTTACAGTTTGTTGTTCCAGGTGCTATTTTAGCTTTTTCACTCTCGTTTGTTTTATGACTGTACCTTCAAGCCGACAGTACATAACAAAAGCTCTGAGCTAAAGCACAGATTAAACCTAATACTGAATGGTTCGCTTTCATTTGAATTATTCCGTGCAGTCACGGTCATCATTGTAATTTGGAATCCGGGGGATAGGGGCACAACATTTAAAAAAGGTGCCGTCTAAGGGCACGAAAAGTTCTTGACAATTTCAGATAAGCAAATCTGACTGAAACAAATAGCTGATTCTGTTCTGCGCACTGCCTGTCGTGGTAAGGAGTTTCGACTCTTCTAATCCAACTTGGATTCTAAATAAGGGATTGAAGCGGATGCGAAAGATTTCAAGCGACGTAGCTTAATCGAAAAAATTTAATCACGAATGAAAGGTCAGTCGGCATGTTCTGTCTTCAGACTTTTTATCCCTCTAGAATTTCGTCCTTGTATTATTGGCGAAATGATTAAATGAAACACATTCTACGCCGCCGAAAATCAGACTGAAAACTCGCACATCAAGTACAAAAGCCCCCTAAAACACATCTGGCAGGGTATAAAATATGAGTGCCGAGTACAAAAAGAAGAAACACTCGCTGGACGAGGCTAAATAATCCAGCCTGAGACAGAACACGCACGCGCTCAACTCTGGACGTAAAAAAGTTCGTTACGAGACGCAAAAAATTCCAGTTTGTTAAAAGCGAAAGTTCACAGGCCACGCGAGCGAGCTACCTACAAGAATGGTACACGAGGATACAACAACAGTAATCTTTCGACTCAGTTTTGTCAATTCGCAAGAGATACAAACATAGACTCCATTTTCAGTTGTTGTGGTCAAGCCAAGTAGCTGTGCAACTCAATGAGAAACTTAGACCGGGATAGAGAACAAGAAGTTCACCTCCCAGAACAAACTTCTGCTACCGGCATCATCGAGATCTACAATAGGGAAAATTTTGGGCTAAAACAACACGTGGAGATAACAAACTAGATTTTACATCATTCTACTGCTCAAAGTTTAGTAAAATATCTATAGTTAATATTTGATAGAGAGGAATAACTAATGGATATTTTAAATACAAACTTATTAGTTAAGGACACCGACATTTACAAATGATAGTTTCGACTGTCAAACTGGAAAATGTATAGTTCTGTGTTCATATTTTTTAAATTGAATGCGACACGACAACCCATCAAAATTTTTTACCCGCTAGAAAAACGAAATTCAAAGGCACAGGAACAGTAGCCAGCACGTACACCAAACTTTTTGTTATTGTTGCTAGGTCTAACTCAGAGAATGATGACGTGTTAGCCCTAATGTACATTAAAGTGCACGGATATAGACGATCCAAATACGCACAAGAAGTTTCAACTTCCTCCTTTCTGTATTAGAAACAGATGTTCAAATTGCGCACTATATCGTTTTTTTTTTAGCACAATGGATCTCGAAACGCGCTCGAAATTGACACTCATCTAAAAGCATCCACCATATCCTTAAGCTTGAGCAACTTCTTCTGAGTTTGCAAGTATTGTAAAAAGACTGTGAACCCCCAAAAAACTAGCAGTATTCACTTCCCTAATCCCCTATTCTTCGTATTTTTCTTTCAGAAAATATAGAACAAAACAAAGACGCAATAATTCTTATTTGCATGCTTCCACGTACTGAGGACACGTAAGCATTTCTTATGCAAACTCTAAATTTTGTCATCAAATTTCTCTGGTGCCAGGAATTCTTAACAAAATGCACATGTACAGTTTTTAATAGTCGCCATTTTTGAAAGAATGGTATTAACTGAAGTATATGCGTGTCTGCATTTCGGTTTGGGGAAAAATAAGGCGTGGAGAAATGAGTACTGCTTTGTCTAAGTCTTTGAACACATTTTTCTTGATTGGTTATCTGCCCAAGGAGGACATTCGTGCCCTTGCAACCGTGGTGAACTGGTGCAAATGACAGGATCACCGATGTGATGGCTGATCATCATATACCTACATAAATAACCTCATAGCTAAGTTTCAATCATTAAGCATGTAATAGTTAGTCCCTTTTTTTTAGAAATCTGACACTGATATATCTACGAGCTCAGACTTCACTGAATGAATTTCAGATGTTTCACACTTCTGGTTTCTCGAAATTATCCACATTCTAGGTTCTAACCATAACTTATGATAAAAAATACACAGAACAAGTAGCTCTGACTCCTGACACCCGAAGATGTTACTCCATTTCGGATTCCTTACCTGAGAGTGTGGCAAACACTGACATTCTTAAAATTTTTAAGTAAAACCTCTTATCATAATCAAAGAACTTTAATCATTGGTAGTGAACTGATGAACAGCCGTTTGACGACCATTCTCAGCCAGTAATTAGACATCGCTTTCTTTGCTTGAGAGCAACAAAAAAATCTAATTAGATCAAGAATTTGGACAGAGATCGCTGGAGCGTATTATAGATTCATAAGTGCATCGTAAACGTCAAGATTCAACGTAGCTTTTTTCACAAAGCGCGATTTCACAATAAAATCGCGCCCATCCCAATCCATACTAAAAAATGGCGTAGTTTTAAGCTCAAGCGGACCGGCTTCGTCTCTTAAAAGATCTCATGGTTATTTTCTACGGTCCTCCACAGCAGCACTCGGAGCTCTTGCGCACCAGGGCCACCTAGACAATTACTTCAGTTGACTGACAAAGAACAAGAGTTTTCAGATCGGCAAAATTTGAACAGCAATTCTGCATGGAGCGGGAGGTCGCAGGGAGAGGCGCCACCAAAGATATGAGTAAATATTCACTGGAAAACATGAGAGCTGGGAATAAACGTGAAAATGTATTCAAACAGTACCACATGAGAGTAGAAAAGGGCGGAGGGGGCATAGAAATAAGATGCATTCTCTGAAGGATCGCTTTATAAAGAATTTAAGGCTACTGTTCGCATCTAAGTATGCTTGCGTATTCCATTATTATCGTTGTCTGTCATTAATTCGAAATGGTTATTTCCGGTGTTTCTTTTAGAGTGTCATTTACTCCCACCGCCGCTTGAAACATTTTTAATGCGATGCAGGAGAAAGGTTTATTTACTAGTAATTTAACTATACTATTCTAAAAGCAATTCAGACGCAATGTTCTACTATCACTGAGGGGAACAGCAGGTCACCAAACCTTGCAGTTTAGTGACAATTTCTCTATGTACTCAAATAATTAAGTCCATATCAGTTTTCCATGGAATCTGACTTAATGCGAAGAGCAAGTCTATGAGAAATATCACCAAGGGTAAACTATGAAGCTAGAACACACATTGCTACGCACGAAGATAAAATCTTTCATAGAGCTAGTGAATTATTTGTAAATGGACAGAGGTGGTATGAAGCACAACAAAACTTGAAAAAGTGAAGAAATGTCAATGATGTTACACTAATATATCCCGACTTTAAAACTCATTTGATAAACCAGATCAAACTGTTTTCAATCCGCTGTTCAAGGTAACACATTATTTATCTCTGCTCCACTGCACGACGGCGTTTGCAGCACCAGAAATTATAAGGTATATTAACAATAATAATATTGAGGAAAAAGTGGGTAAGTAACAAACCAGAAGCAGGCTGTTCAAAACTTATAACTTTGATCGTTTTCATAATATTGAATGAAAAATGAAATTAACAGTTTACCACGCTAACAACGCCAGTCGCATTAGTAAAAGATAAATATACTATACAGAGTGTTCCAAAAAAATGTACCCCTGTTTTTGAAAGCTTANTATGAATATGCATGTATTTGAAATCTGTTTGTTGCATATTGTTGCAAATTTTGTTTTCTTTCTTAAAAAAAATTCAATTACTTTACACCAAAAAATAAACTCCTAGCAATAAGCTAAATGAAAGGGGTTGAAAACGTACTTTGCTACAAATCAATAAACTTATTCCAGCGTTTTCCTCAGACTCTGGAGTAAATAAAAACCAACATTAATACGAAAAATAATATAAAAAGAAGAGAAGGCCTTCAATAAACAATGGTTATGCGTTTGGGTAGCTTTTTGATACCCTTCAACGTGTCCGCCCTCACGCTCTACGCACCTAATAGCTCGCTTTCTCAAGGCGTGAACAACTCGTCTGATCTGCTGAGGTTGTTCTTTCAGTCTATCAAACTCGCTTTCGATGCGTTCTCGCAGTATCTCCAGTGTAGCTGGTGGACTAGAGTATACCTGGTTTTTGATGCGACCCCACAAAAAAAGTCGCAAGGTGTGAGATCAGGGCTTCTTGGGGGCCATTCCTGACGAAATCCAAGACCTAAAACCCTATTTCCAAACACTTCACGAAGGTTGTGTCTAACATTGAGACTTCTGTGGGCTGGTGCACCGTCTTGCATAAACCAAATGTCCCGTCTCATATTTCCATATGCTTCTCGAATTGATGGCAAAATTCTATCATTAAACATCTCTTCGTACTTGATTCCAGTCAGCGTTCCTTCATAGAAAAAGGGCCCTATGACACATCCATTGCCACAGACTCCTGCCCACAAAGAAAGCTTTTCTCTTCGAATGCTTTTTTCAAAGACGTTTCCTTCTGGTTGATTCTCTGACCAGAAGCGTGTATTCTGGGTATTGTCAGTACCATCCATTGCAAATGGTGCCTCTTCAGTCATTATCAATTTCCCGTAAAATCTCTCATGTCGCTGCAAAAGCCAGTTACAGAAGGTCATTCTTCTAAGATAATCATTTGACAACAATTGATGCTTCTTTTGCACCTTGTAAGCCTTCAGTCTGAGTTCTTTGCGCAGTATTCGATGGAAAGTAGTGGTCGACAATCCACTTTCATTTCGTCGAATGGTTGACCTCGGGTTCTCATCAATAATATTTCGTACCATTTCAACGTTTTCCGGTGTTCTGGTGGTTCTTTTCCTTCCTGAATTCCGTTTCTTTCTATTAAAAGTTGGTCCATGTTCTTTAAATTTTTGTGCCGTCCTCTTTAGAATTTTCTTCGTCAGAGAGATCCTTTCTGGAAAATTTCGTTCGAAATTACGACGAAGAATTTCATAGATTTTGTTTCTTGATAGTTTAGGACGACGAAAACTCGTTGTTCTCTTGTCAATCGCATGGTTTTCATTTAGTAGATGATATTGTTTTTTGTAGTATCATGGATACGGATCCTTGCGTTCCATTCATTCTTGCGTTCTAATTCAAAGCGTGATAAACGAATAAGTGTTTGAATAAAAGTTTATTGATTTGTGGGCAAGTATGTTTTCAACCCCTTTCATTCAGCTCATTGCAAGGAGTTCATTTTCCGAAGAAAAGTAATGAAATTTCAAAAAAAAAGAAAGAAAACAAAATTTTCAACAGTATGCAACAAACAGATTTGAAATACATGCATATTCATTGAAGCATATTCATAGGAGATATAGGCTTTCAAAAAAAGGGGTACATATTTTGGAACACTCTGTACAAATGTCCACCCCATTTACTAGTAAACCACGAGTATGTTTTGGGAAGAAGGTAGTTAAAAAATACGCAGGAAAACATCGCTTCAAGCAGAGAAATTTCGCTCTTCCTGGGAGGCTCAATGAAAGAGCTCGAAAATGTAACCGTGGCTCTATCTTTTAAAATGCCCGAGAGTTATCTTGAATTTCCTGCAACTTGTCTGCACGAGCTCTACCTCATCCCAACCCAAGCGCACCAGCTCTTGCTAAAGCTTAAATCTTGATAAACTTTTTTCGTCTCCTTCCGTGAATTTTGCAATCTTTCTTCACTGTGACCTCGCTAGTGTTTGCCTGCCGGCAAAATGAAAGGATTCCGAAGCAGTCTACTGCCGTCCACCCACTTCTCCCCCCCCTGACCCCGGCATTAGACAAAGCTGGCGGCCGTCCTGGGCCTTCAGGAGACGTCAAATCTAACTCAATTAGGGCACTTACACCCAGGCTTCCACTAATTAAATTGGCACAATAGCGTGTTTTTGTTGACTCGTTATAGTCCTTTCATTGATGTTGGAGACGCAGAAGTCATGGCAGCACATGGCTCATTTTTTTTGTGCCGTTTTCCAGTTTTTTGACATTTTCCTCCGAGGTGCGTTGGGGGGGAGGCGGATTGAAAGGGTAAGGGTTAAGGGGAGGAATGTGTAATGTGTGTGTGTATATTCCCTTAAACGGGATACGGGAGAGGTACGCAAGTTATTGGGGACATTTTTCCGCAATTTCGGTCACGGAGAGAATAAATTACAGCATCATTGAAGCGTACAAGAGAGGCAGACGTCAGTACGGGTTGTCATGGGCTCATTGGTCACTTTACGCAGCATATAAACTCCAATCTCCGACTCTTGGCAGATTGGAGATTGCCCCAGTCTCTCTCTATGTTTCCAAGCTATTGCCCCAAAAGTTGAGTTTGGAACCTAAACACGTTTCAGCAATTTGCATATTGGTTAATCCTTCATTAGGAAGTCCAACTATTTGCTTTCGAATAGTTTCGAGTATTTTTTGGCTTCCAGGGTTGTATTCACTAAGCATCCATCTTCAGCAAAACCTGGAAAGGTAGCGATTGTGCCGATTGTAGTTTGCTTACATTAATTATACGTGCTTTTGGAAGGTTCTGGAAGCTTCATAAAAAGTTAATCAGTGCATCGAAATTATGAAATAAAATAATGATAATTTAATATGATATCAATTTTGGCCAAATACTTTCGTTCCATTCATCTTTTGGCTGTGATTTCGCCGTTTTCAGAAATTATTGAACTATTCGGTATAAATATTCTGGTAAGCATATGTTCTCCGAACTATTTGAACTCATTACCTCAAACCACAGTTTGAAATTTTCAAAATACATCAAAAATAGAGTTGTGCAAATACTTACGCCCACGCTCTGCAGGTGTGTTGCCAACAGGTACGTTCCTTGCATGTGTGTTGCCAGCAGGTGTGTTGTCAGCAGGTGCGTTGCCGGCAGGTTCGTTGCCGGCAGGTGCATTGCTTGCATGTGTGTTGCAAGCAGATGTGTTGCCCGCATGTGTGTAGCCAGTAGAAGTCTTGTCAGCGGAGGTGTTGAAAGCAGTTCAAATGTGTTGACGAAAGTTACTTAGATACTCCAAAATAGTAAGATAAAGTGAATAACATAAGTAAGAAAGACATAGGGAAGAAAATAACTAGGCTAAGACTACTGCAAGAAGACAGCGCTCTCATTGCTGGTGGAGTAGGAAAAAAAAAGATGAAAGCCATTCGTTGTGTGAAGACTTTTGGCTGCATCCCAAGGACCCTCTGAAGAATTATCATAAAATTTGATTAGAAATGAAGTTCTGGGTTTCGAAAAGAGGCGGATTCTGAGGAAGGATGCTGGGTGAGGCTGGTGGGACCGGCCATTCCGTCTCCTGGACCGTCTTTTGATTTCACCCTCGATTCAGTATTGGTCATGAGAACGATTTTCACGGGCTCTGGTGGGTATGATAATATATTAAACAATTTAACTTCAATTGTATAAAATACGTAAATAAATACAACATAAATAAAACATAAATAAGACATCTCTTGGTTGTACTTTCTTTTGTGTGTTAAAATGCGATAATAATTAGTACAGAGCACGAAGTTATTCAGGCCAAACTTTCTTATCAGTTCTGTGAAAACATTTGCAGTTTCTGCCCCACCCTGCATTTTTACCCTCCCATCGCCTGCAGGCTGCATGCATGGCCGTAAATTCGTTGACTGCACAATGAGCAGATCAGGATCTTTTCTGTGAGAGAAAATATTCAACAAGAATTAAAGGCTCTTTATACGCAAGCTCGACATGCAGCGAGTGCTCTCAAAATTGATGTTAGCTCTCAGTTTTTTGGTCATGAGGGAGCATTGAGGATAACAAAATTGATGTTAGCTCTCAGTGTTTTGCTCATGAGGGAGCATTGAGGATAACAAAATTGATGTTAGCTCTCAGTTTTTGGTCGTGATGGAGCATTGAGGATAACAAAACTGATGTTAGCTCTCAGTTTTTGGTGATGATGGGGTATTGAGGATAACAAAATTGATACTAGCAATCAGTTTTTGCTCGTGTGGGACCAACTGAAGATAACATAATTAATGTTTACACTCAGTTTCTTGGTGGTGAGGGAGCACCTGGGCCTGGGGATATTCCGTAGATTTTGGATTCTAAAATGTTTATTTTTGTTCATAGCGAGCGAGGGTGAGCAGCTCAGTCGCACCTGCACAGGTGAGCAGACCTCTCAGGTACACCTGAGGCTAACTAAGCTTGAGCCTATTAGAGCTTGAGAGTCGATTAAAAAAAAAACAAGAAAAATGTTGCCGACACTCGGGAAAAGTTTTTTTCTCTTCATGATGAAGTTTAAAAAGCCATCCCTTGCAAGATCGACTTGGCAGAACGTCGCAATCGAAAAAAACCCGTATCTTCGCTCATAGATCCCGTCTCAGTTGAACTTCTGCGGCTCCTCCACGCCTTGTGTGTCACGTGCGAACTCCAGCTGGTTTTGTGGTGTGTGCTTGAGGTGTGTACCTGAGGTGTGTGCATGAGGTGTGTACCTGAGGTGTGTACGTACATGAAGTGTGTACATCAGGTGTGTGTTTGAAGTGTGTACCTGTGGTGTGTGCATGAGGTGTGTATATGAGGTGTATACATGAGGTGTGTACATGAGATGTGTGCATGAGATGTGCACATGAGGTGTGTACATGAGATGTGCACATGAGGTGCTTACATGAGATGTGTACATGAGGTGTGTGCAGCAGAGGGAAGGAAGAACGTCTTGTGTCACTGGAACATGTAAAAATAATGCCAGAAACTTAACGAGAAGTTCGAAGCTTCTGAGGAAGACCTTCTCAGATTCGTCGACCTTCATAGTTTTCTAATTCCACTGGGACTCAAAAAATAAGTCGTTCCTTTGAGAACTGCAGGGAGGAGAAGTAAGGACTAGCAGTCAACTATTCAAGCGAAGTTTTGAACATCTTTTGCTTTATTTTATCGGCTGCAGTTCATAACCTGTGAAGGAGACTACAGGGCAATACGTCCCTCGTGCTGTTCAAGTTTCATAAGGGTGTCAATGAATGCAAGTTCGAACAAATGAGGTAAGGAAAGCCCCCAGACGACAGGTTCTCATACAAAACCGAAGGGGGTCTGAAA
>VOMN01123681.1:0-16635 GCA_014899125.1 Orchestia grillus
CGGTTCAATCCCGGTCCCGGTCCCGGCCAAAATGACCAATCCCGGTCCCTGTCCCAGTCCCGGTTAAAAACCTCATCCCGGTCGATCAATAGTACGTGGTTCCTTATAATAAGTATCCATGCCACAAATACAACTGCCATATCAACGTGGAAGTGCGTGCAATCATTTCTATCAAATACCTGTTCAAATTTGTTTACAAAGGGTATGATTCAATAAAGATGGCGATTGAACAAANACAAGATGCATGACCGCTCTCATGCCGTCATTCGCTTACCAGTTCATCTGCCCCAGCAAAAATGATTTATTTCGAGCAAGGTAATGAGAAACAAGCAGTAAAACAAGCAAACCGGAATGATGCAGTTTTAACTGCCTGGTTCACGCTTACTCATACTGATGAGAATGCCAAGAACTAACTAAACACTGAAATTCCGTATCGTTATGTAGTTGGCAAGCAAACGTCAAAATGGAAACAACGTCAAAGAGGAGATCACAAAATTGCAACTCGCGTGCACCCTGTAAGTCCGTGAGGTGTCGAAAGATTTTATTAACTAATACTGCTGCTGAAAGTGAAAAGAGCGCAAAGCTTTGCTGAAATAAGAACTGCTAATGGTAAAGTATGCAACACGTTCAAAGATGCCGCTTTTCAAAGAAACCTTATTCAAAACGCCGATGAGTGGATAAAATGTATGGCAGAAGCATCGTTAACTCATGTGTCTTTACAGCTGAGGCAGTTGTTCATCATGATTTGTGTTTAATACACCCAGCAATGCTGCTGCTCTTTTACACCAGCTTGAGGACCAAATGATAGAAGACTTTGTTGGTGACCATACTAGAGCATTATCCGTTCAGATGAACTTATCATATATTGAAAATGCTCATGCCACTCATAGATTAAGATACAGAGACTTCAATCTACCTAGCCCTGTGCAAGCCATTAGCGAAAAAGATAACCAAGAAAATGTTCTAAACCCTGATCAGTAAATAGCGACTCTTATTCCAACCCAACTGCATATATTTACTGTAATAATAGCATCTGTTGGAGATACTGAGGCAGAAACGCGTTTTTTCTTTCTGGTTGGACCAGGAGGCTGCGGCAAAACATACTAGTATAACACGTTGCTACCTATTAAAAATCAAGGAAAAACTTTTTCCATTTGCAACAACTGGCATTGTAGCTGACCTATTATCTGGAGGTCGAACTGCACACAGTGGTTTCAAGATACCAGTTCCTGTCTTGGATACCTCACAATCAAGAATAAGAATTCCTTCCGAAGATTCTGCCAACCTGCTTTCAGCTGTTTTAATTCTAATAGATGAGGCTTCTATACTGAATAGTAACATTTTACGCTCAATAGATCCATTCTTGAAAGAAGTTATGCAATCTAATAAACTGTTTGGTAGGAAGTTGCTTTTATTAGGAGGTGACTGCCGTCAAACGGCCCCTGTTATACCATGAGCATCACCTACTGCAACTGTTGAAAACTCCATAAAATAATTATCAGAACAGTGACAACATGCAAATATATTAAGTCTTACAGAAAACATGAGAATGATGGAAGACGAGTTCAACATATGGCTATTATACGTTGGAAGCGGTGCACTTCTCAACAACTCAGGCTTTGACGAGCGTGTAGTAGAAATTCTTCAAAACATGATCTAATGAGAAAACGATTATTACACACGTATTCGGAGACATAATTTTAGTCAACAATGATGAAGATGCTAATATTTTGTCAACTAGAGTAAATCTTACACCCAAAAACGCTGATGTATTATAAATCAACTTGAGAGATTCGTGCATCAATCGCAGGAGATGACTCAGTTTATTAGAGCATTGACTCTGTTTGCACTCATGAAGATGAAGCTGCGATTACTTACCCGCCTGAATTTCTTAACTCCCTGAATCTGTCAGGCATGCCACCTCATAACCTAAGACTGAAAAGTGGTGCAATTGTAATGCTTTTTCGTAACCTTAACCCAAAGAAAGGCTTACTCAACGGAACAAGCTTATCATCGTTTCTTTAAATGAACTGTTCGTACATGGAAAAATATTAATTGGAAGCAAGAAAGGAGAACATGCCTTCATTCAACAAATAAATTTGGTACCGAGTGATACAAATCTCCCATTTAGCTTCTGCTGTAGACAGTTTCTTTAAATTCCAGCATTTGCAATGACGATTAATAAGTCAAGGATAATCCTTTTCAAATGTTGGAGTATACATGCCACCACCTGTTTACTCTCATGAACCGCTATATGTAGCTCTTAGTCAAATATGAAATGGAAATAATATTGAAACAGAAATTAAAGAAACTGAGATTTAAGGAAGTTTGGTAGATGATTTGTTTTTCACGAGGAATGTTGTCGTCAAAGAAATACTCAAATAAAACATTTGCCTTTCTTAAATATATACGAAACTAAATATATTGCATTGCGTTCTTCTAAGTAATTTAATTGAATATCGTTCGAACAGTATTTATCATTTTTGTGGGTACGGGTACACTATTTTAGAACAATTTCGAGGTAGAGCGCTCTATAAACTTTCGCTCTTCTAGGATCGAAATTACTTAGTTAAGTTGTAAGAATTAAAAAACGCATTTAACTTTTTCGAGTTCATGACCAAAATTGGATTTAAAATGAAGTATACGAGGTGTTTAAGCTAATTTTTATTAATGATCCGGAAATTAGAGACAGCTTATCTAAGCTAGAAGTAAATTCGATGACGGGGTATGCAGGCTGCGGCTTTGCCTTTCTTTGTCAGGCTAGAATGCTGCGTTGGCTTGCTCATAATAAAGGCTTATGTTCCTCGACTCTTTACACTTTCTTTTCTGTAGGTACTCTTGGTAAGTTTCTCGAGGTTAGGCAATTGCACTGAGTTTACTAAGTCTACTTCTTTCGACGTTGATTTTGACGCGTAACGCTTGTCAGTTAAAAGTGTTGTAGTATTCCTACCGTCTGCTGGGTGCTTGCATCTTTGCTGTCTTTGTACGATGCTAGCTAGCGGTTTATGAGGCTGAGAGACTAGTATGTGATCCTTGTGCGGTGCGTGCGTCCTCGCTCATTGTGTCAGCTCCTAATATCGACGACTATTTCCAGGTTTCACCGAGAGCTGAAAAAGGACCGGCTCAAGAAGGAAGCAGCAGAGCTGGAGAATCTGAAGAAGACCGACCCTAGCAAAGCGTTCGAGAAGCTACAGGAGCTGGAGAATATCAGAATAGAGGAGAGGATGAGCCTTAAGCACAAGAAGAGCAAGTGGGCAGCGNTCCACCGAGAGCTGAAGAAGGACCGGCTCAAGAAACAGGCAGCAGAGCTAGAAAATCTTAAGAAGACGACCCTAGCAAAGCTCTCGAGAAGCTACAGGAGCTGGAAGATATCAGAATAGAGGAGAGGATGAGCCTTAAGCACAAGAAGAGCAAGTGGGCTGCGCAGCTGCAGCGCAGAGCTAACACTGACAAGGAGGTAGCCCTGTGTACCACTGCCTTGTTCCTTTGAAATGCTAACTTCATCGACTACNTAAGCACAAGAAGAGCAAGTGGGCAGCGCAGCTGCAGCGCAGAGCTACCACTGACAAGGAGGTAGGCCTCTGTACCACTGCCTTGTTTCTTTGAAATGCTAACTTCATCGACTATCAGTCATCAAAGTTACTCAGCAGCATATGTTCATTTCAGTCACTTTTGTCTCGATATGAAAGCAGTTTATAATGTCAATAAAACGCGTTGGTTTGAGTTAAACTCTATGAATGGGATAAGTTGTGCCACAATTTTTAGACTGAACGTGAGCTTTCCGATGGTGATGTCAGAATGTTCTAATGTGCGTTTTTGTACTTACACACCAGTTGCTTGCCTTCAACGTGCAGCTGCCACTCAATGTAAACTTAACCTGACATCTACGATCTCGTCCTTGCTGATAATGATATGTACGTTCTGTTTGTGTTCGCGTGAATACAATTGGAGTTGCGTTTAATGACCTGTAATATCTACAAAAGGTCAATTATACGACTCTAAATTGTACTAATTAGAGGTACTTTCTAGAACTGATATGCAGGGCATACGGTGTCGTCAAATAAGCATCCACAAAAATGTGAAATGAGATGTGAGATCAGTCATGATCGTCATTAATCAGGTTGTAATGAAAGTTTTGTCTGTTTTTTGAGATATAATTTCAGGGCATCAGTGCACTAACTTGAATGACAAATGACACATGTGTAGCCATCTACATAGTTTGTATAATATTTCTGCTTTCAGATTTTGTAATAGTTGGTGTAATAATCATTGACCTAAATTTAAACTCTGAGTAAAGATCGCATAAAGCATACTTCACGGTATGAATTTCAGAAGGTTAAAAAACAATTTTAGCAGCAAGATCGCTCAATGACACTCATGGAAATGATGTGGGGAATAAAAAAGATTTGTAGAAGATGGTTTTTATGTTTCGAAAAGAACTACTCCAGTCTAAAAAGATGAACTAAAAGGACTTTCCAAAAGATTATGGTGAGGAATTACAGGCGGCATTGATGAAAACCCAGCCAATATAACTTGAGAACTGCTTTAAAGGGTTTAGCTGCTGGAGTAAACTTCAGATGTTATTGTTTGTCACCTAACAGCCCATAGTGAACAATTCCCTTCATGTCCGACCACACACACAAAAGAATTTTTTTCGGATGCAATCCACTTCGAGGCTGTGGAATAAGCTATGACCTACGGCTGAGCCATCCCACTGTCTTTGGTGCTTAATGTTATTGTAGAGCATCTTTTTCTCATCTCCAGCAACGATTATGTCTAAAAAAGGTGTTTGAAGTTAACGACAACGGAGTTAGACCCAGATGTTCACACGTTCTTGGAGATTGTTTTCTGGAAGATCGTGTGGGACCCATTTTCCAGCCTTGAAGACTTTACCAAGCCTTATCATTTCATGATATATGGTTGTATGGCTCACATTAAACTTCTTGTTAAGTTCTCCAGTTGTACTGATTAGGTTTTCATCAATGACATCCTGTCATTCCTCAGAATTGTGCTCTTAGGAGCGTTCTTTTCTTGGTTCGTTCTATAGACTGAAGGTCTTTTCATTCACTACATTATTTGCATTAGTGTTTTTGAGCGATCTCATGCGGAAATTGCTGTATTACCCTTTTGAAATTCGTATATAAAGTATGCCTAACGTGTTCTTTACTTAAAGTGTATATTTGGGGAGAAGATAGTTATTTATTATAATTATTACAAAATCTGAGAGAAGAAATATTAATTTACTTATTCAGATGGCTATACTTGTCACTTATAAGTTAAAATAGGTGTAATCATGCTCTAAAATTATAGCTCAAAGAACGGACCGAACTTTCGGAACAACGTGATATCTCAATAATGAAGTCGAAGACGATTTTGCGTGAATCTTTAATACAAATGCATGAGTATGGTATCACTTTCTTACATAGCTAGTTCATAAATAACATCTAATTTACTATTTCTTAGTATTTAAAAAGTAAATGTAATTGATCCTTTTCCATTAAGTTTCTGAATGATAATAAAAGTTTCACTTTCAGGAGGAGTCTTCCAGGAAACTAATTTTTGAGTTGCTTCTTGTATTCTTCGTAGCTTTTGCTTTCTGTATGAATTGAGGTCATACAAATTTCTTATTTTAGGAGCTGTATTTTGAAGGTAACAATTTCTCGAATAAGTTATTAAAAAAGTGAAGAAAATCGTCTTACTTTCCAGGGTTTATATATTTTTCCTCGCCTTTTTGTCTTCCAGATAAATAAAATCACTTCCTCAGTAATTTTAGAGAGCTATTAGCACTTTTTTGGGTTCAGTTTTCTTGGAGGGGAAGTGCACGCTGTCTCATGTACGAAAGAAAAAAAAACCTAAATGTAGGTTTCGACAGTTTTACAGCCAGTCTCGTTATGTTACATAGAAATCGAAATAGTGAACTTAAATTTGCAGAAACTATTCAACCATTTTTTTTCGTGCTCATATAGTCGGAGCGGTACCTTGGCCAGATTTTATGGAACATCCGCACGAGCTGGGCACCATTGGTGATGTCACTCAACTGCCACGCCGCCAGCATATCTCATGGCAATGCAGCCTATACTATCATTAGTTTATTGCTCGTATGCAGCCTTGATTGGTCGGAAAGGATGGGCAAACCTCGGAATTGTTTCAGTATTTATTTTGAATTTTCCAAATAACTCTCAGCATTTAGTGAGTAGTTTTTGTGTGCGGCTTCTGCATCTAGTCAAGTATCATTCTGATCTTGTGTGCCTCACCTTTAGCTTAGGCTGGAATTTCTGGAAAATGTGGAAGCATTCATGATATGCGGGGGTATCTTTGTTCAATTGCTTTGTTGTCAACGGATAATTTATCGATTTCTAGTGCAGAGTATCACGCTAAAGATTGTAGTTAGCACCCATTTTCAAATGGTGGCCTATTCGTACAGCCTTCATAGCAATTGTGATCGAGCGGATTCCTACAGTACTTGTTACTTCTATATAAGCTGCTCCTCTGACCTTCCCATCGATATCCTTATTCAGGGAAGAAGGGTGTTATTTTATCATTTGATTTGTTTGCAGGCGCTGACAAAGCTGCAGGAGAATTCCCGGCTGCACACGGAGCTGGTGCAAAAGTTGCAGCAGTAGCAGCATGACCAGCAGCAGGATGAGGGCAGCTCTGACGCATCCAGTAAGGACGAGTCACACCACCGTGACCCTACTGAAGCTGTCACGGTCAGTCAATGTACCTTGAGTGTAGGATTTTTTTGGTGAGGTAAACTGTTTTCATTGTAATTGTTACACTCCAAGTACATTATATAGTCAAATCGCCTCAAACTCTCCTTACCCTGTGCGCTTCCAAGCTCTCCGCAACCCTGATGTACCATATCATGTTCCATCTGCTGCCGCCTCTCACGCCTTGTCTCCATTACTTTCCGCTGCTGTAGACAACCCAGCATTCGGAGCTAGCCCTCACCCTCGCTCTGCGTAGTTCAGCTCAGCTTGCCCCATAGGGGCATAGGATAGTCAATAGGGTTAGACGAGTTAGGTTTGTTTATCGTATGATATGGGGACTAGCAAACCCATGGGGCACTGTCAGGTTACGTAAGCCATGGATAGATCTTCGGGACTTCAATCTTCCGTGCCAACGGGGCGCTTTTAAGTTTCATACCTTTTTCGCTATTTGTTCTTTGCCTTTTTTCTTTTTCATTCTCAAGTTGCTGTTTTTATCTGCATGCAATTCTGTGTGGGAACTCTCCTTGTGGATGGATTCTCAGTTCTGAGATGATAGTAGGGAAGAAAAATCTCACCAAGAGAAATTATGAATTAAAATCAATTTTCTATAAGGTAGAAAAATCAGGCTTTTCGAAGCACTAAACTCATCAGTGATATTTGTAATAGAAAGGTATAGTATACTAAAAATTTATTGAAAATATTGAAACACGGAATCCACAAAAACATAAACATAAAATTGGAATATAATATATCATCGAGCAATCAGTTTCAATATATATTCCCTATTGGTATCATTAGGTGTGGATTTTCATTTAAAAATGCACAAATACTCTAAAATGCGCAAACTGTAAATATCCATGCTAGAATTTGAGAGACAAAAATTTTCCGGATACTCCAGTGATCTACAGTTTTCGACACGACGCCGAGTTGCTGACAGAGGTGGTTCACTTGAAGGTGTACCAGTTCTATGACAGAGGCCAATTGCTCAGAAATTTTGAAGAAGAGAGTACGAGACAGAAGAATATCTTCTCGTTCTAAATTCTGGGTCTGATTTTTACAGTTTGCGTATTTTAGAATCAAAAAACATTTATAAATTAAAACCCCAACTTAACAATATCAATAGTACATTTCCGTTGAAACTGGTTACTCAATCATTTAATTTATTTCAATTTGATATTTTTGTTTTACTTTTTTGTGCGTTTTGTATTCAAATATTTTCAATAAAACTTTAGTAAACAACGCATTTTGGTACAGATATCCCTGATTAGTCTACTGACTCGTTTCTTTTACTCCTAGGAAATTTAATCTTAACGTATCACTTCTCGTGGTCTTTGCTCTACTTTTTATCTCTAAATTTTTTGCTTCTCGCAACCTAAACTTTGAATAGATTCTCTGTTCTCTATAGTCAGCCCTAAATGTTCCCTTCTGTTGCGGATCTACTACTACTGTTAGTACTCGGCTCGACTTAAGACTGCGTCGCTTTTCTTGGAAACTATTATGTTCTTTAAATATTTTCACAGTTTGAATTCTCGTTTGTTCAACTCGTTGAATTTTCTCTGCTATGATATTGTTCAGATATCCACGCCTCGCGAAGAGGATGGTATTGAGGCATATTCCTGCTAACCTCTAAATCTAGGCTAGTGAGGATAATAGCTTAATATTCGAAAAAAATAGGTCTATTAAAGGAAAAAATATTCTCTTGATTTCTAATTAAGTAGCTACTGTTAATTCAGAACACGTATGATCATATTATATGTACCAGATGAAGTGGATTTGTTGTTGGCGCACTTCAATCTTTCCACTGCTCACCTGGGATGTAGTAACTATTACGTGAGCGTTCTTGTGATTTTTGCGTGTACAGTCGTTTACTTTTGATTTATTTACCTTGGGTGAAACTTGCTGAGATATTTCCTTGCTCGCTAAGATTTAAGTGTAGATTTATAGTGATGGTTTTGACTAGTTTGTGTGGAAACAGTGTTTATTTGGGTGCTTCAAACGTTTCAAAGTTATGATTCTGAATAGGCATAGTTTGTTGGGGCGTCAAAATTGATAACCCTATGCAGATTGTAGATATTCTATATCTTCTTCCCCCTCAGGGGGCATAGGATAGGCCATAGGCAATAGAAGTTTCTGAAGCGCTGCTTTCACTACCGCTACAACTACAACTACAACTATATCTTCTTCCATTTAAGGTGTTACGGTGTGAAGAAATAAATGTCCTTTCACTATATTTTTTTCGTTTCAGTTTAAAATGTTTCCATTTCGTATGCAAAGTTACTAGTCATGTAACAATTGTGTGTAGGTCATAATGGTAAAATGTCCATAGAATCGAACGAAAGCGTTAGTACAAATAAGATGACATTTTTCATTATTCACAAAGAAAAAACAATGTATAAATAAGATGATATTTTTCATTATTCACGAAGAAAAAACAATGTAAACAAAATCAATGTCAACAAAAAACAATTCGTACAATGTAAATTTTAGATTTTAAGACTTCTATTGCTTTTATTTTCTAGATTGCAGAATGCCATGGGTACTCGAAAGCACATGATTTTTAAAGTAATATCATCAATAGTTATGTTAACCTAAAAAACATTGGACTGGCTATGGTCAAAATAAGACAATTGGACGTTTATATTTCGTACAGTGAAGATGATATCTGGGCAAAGCTCCAGATTAAACATCCCGCGTTTGTATTTCGTACAGTCAAGTTAGCATCATGGCAAAGGGGCAAGGACGAACAAATTCGGTAGAAGTTGAACGTTTTAAGCACTAAGTAGATCAAAGCTAAAGAAAAAAATGTCAAAAGACTTGAGTATTCTATTTGCAATTATTAGGTGGACCAGTTCGGGCTAATTTTTAAAGGACAGAAAAAGATGAATTAGACATTGCAGAATTAGAAATTGCATTTTTATTCATCCTAATATGAACCATCTTGTTGCACAAAGCGTTGCCATCGTTCCTTTAACTTGAAATTACTCTCTCCCCAGAATTGCGGTGGTTTAATGGCAAAGAATTCATTGCGATATCTTTTAAAGTCATCCAAGGCAATGAAATTTTTACCATTAAGACTATTCTGCGAAGATCTGAATATTGAAATCCGAAGGAACATTATCTGGTGAATATGGAGGGTGGGGTATCCCAGCCAAGCCGCAGCAATTTTTATCTGGTTTCCAAAGGTTTTGTGTCTGGTATGGCTTGCATTATCCTAATGGAAAACTACGCCTTTCCTGGTGGCCAATTCTGGGCATTTTTCTGCAAGTGCTGCTTTTAACTCTGGTCATAATTTGATTCAAAAAAGGCGCGTTTTTATTCCGTTTGTAAAGTAAATCACAGATAGAAATGCGACCCAAATGGTTCTTCTCACTCAAGTCATGTGGTATCCGAACATCGTAGCGATTTACGGATCCCAGTCTTTCCAGGTGCTCATAAATGGCGGATTATGATAGGTTGAGGCTGTCTGTCAATTTTCGGGTTGTGCAATGGGGGTTATTCTCAATTAATGACTTGATTTGGTCATTTTCTGTAGATGATGGTCTGACTGATCGCTCTTCAACAACGAGGCTATAATCTCCTGCTCGGAACCTCGCGCACAACTTACGCACTGTTTTTTTGGATGAAGAATCATCACTGTAAACTACGCATATTTCCGTGGTTGCTGGTGAGACATTTTTTTTTTAGTAGTAAAGAAGCATCAAGTGCCGAAAATAATTTTTTTTAATTTTAAAGGGTTACAGAATTAACAAAGGTTATAGGATCTCAAACCTTCTTCCACGAAAAGCCAGCCAGAATTGTATTCTAAATGGAGGTGTAATAAAATCCTATATTCCGGACATAATCATGTTTTAAAGTTAGTCGAAAGATGAACTACTAAAAATCGGTACGAACGTTCCGTGCAACTCAATATTAGTTAATTTATTGCTATGTATAACGAGGTAATTACTGTTGAACAAAGTCTGAAAATTACTCGTGAAAACTGAGTCATTCTTGGGGAATTTTAATAAATCGTGTACCTATGGAAGAAAGACTAGTCTATTTTCAAAGGAAGGAACCCAATTCCAAAAGTGAAATTCGGTGGTAGCAGGATTATGATTAGGTGAGGTTTTTCTGCCATAGTTACTGTGACTATGGCTGTATTATAGCAAAAATAGATTAGTAGGAATGCAGTATCATATGAAAATGTTTTGAATCCAAATGGTGTACTCCTCAGGGGAGCATAGGGTAGGCAGTAGGGTTAGGATAGCTAGGTTTGTCCATCTTATGGGGGCTGACGCTTCGAGAGGAGCACTGTTGGGTTACCTCAGCTATAGATAAGCATCCGGGACTTCGTTCGAGCCTACTTCGTTTTTTTAATTTTCACATCTTCAAGGCAATCCCTTAGTCTTTTCTTCCTCTTCTTTTTTAAATTTCTGTTTCTGTGCACAGGAAATCTTGTGTGGGAACACACCTGTATATAGATTTCACGTTTTCAACAGTCCATACTAGATTGTCTCTCCTTCTTTTTGCTCTTTGTATCGCATTTCATGTGAATAGGGAGCTTGAACCTCCTATGGAATAGGTCCTTCAGCAAAACAATGACCTTAAGCATGCAGAAAAATCTACCAATGAATGACTGGTTAAAAATAATACTGATATACTGGTCAAGGTAAGTCTGTTCCTAAACTAAAACGCGATTGAGAATTTGGGCCATTATATGAATATTCAAGTCCAATCGAGAACTTCAACAATCATTTTGAAACTGAAGAACACACGTGCAGAAAAGTAATTCAAAATGACTGTTGGAATGGGTAAATCGTTAATCAAGAACTGCAAATGATTTTCTGGACTGCTTGAATGCTTCGGAATATTGAAAATATCTTTTACTTTAACTTTGCGGGAGCTCTTTTCCATGCACAGTTTTGTCATTATTTATCTGTGTACAATTATCACATGAATTTTAACATTTTTGACTGGTGGCAAGCGTATTAAATTTGAACAATGGTGTGCAAATATTTGTTTCTTGCCACAGTAGATAGCATTTCACAGTATTTCCCTTTGAAGAAAATTTCTATAATCATTTTTTTCGTTATAACTGGAAACCAAAGTGCTATCTGGTATCAAGTCTCGAGTCTCAGATCTGTTCAATGACGGCGACAGCGATGGTGAGGCTGATGGCCACAACGAGCTCTTCGATGAGGACGATAACGCGTTGGAGGAGTTCAAGTGAGTAGCTGCCGTCTGGACCTGTGTGTTGCCCCGTTCAGGTCTCTCGTTTACGACTTCATCTGTATAACAGAATAAAACGTTGTTTCCAATTCAGTTGTATGCTTTTGATAATAATGTCATGCTGTGTAATCTAAAGAAATCTTGAATAGCGGTCGAGCCTCGCGCACTCGCTGATTATGTGGGTCCTTGTGTACAGTAAGTAGAAGGCGGCGGCTGAGGAAGCAGCGCAGCCGAAGGATGAATGCTACGCCCTTCCTGGCTGGGGCGAGTGAGCCGCTCCCGACTGCTTGATATCGGAGAAAAAGATACAGAAGTTTACGTGAGTTTTCCCACTTTTAGTCTGAATAGGCATTAAGGCTCGATTTGAATAAAACTGTTAAAATAGTCATCCTCCTTGGATGGCTTTCCGCACTATACGCTAAGATTGGCCAAGACCAGGATGATGATACTGCTCAGCTGCTGTTACGTTGTCCCATAGTCCTACACAGAAACGATATAAACTTCCGTACTAGAATAAACGTAATAATCTAACGAGGAAGATCTTCAGAATATGTGGACCCGGAATTTCTTTCCAATTAAAATTCTTAGGATCTGGAACAGTTACCGAAAAATATCGTCTCTGTGTGTGTTGGTAGGAGACGTTATGGATTTGGGTAGGAACCCATGAACGGTCCACTTCTCTTGTTCCTGTTGTGATGTTCTATTCCATTTCACTCCACGTAAATACTGGCCCTTAATTTTTTCGTTTCAATCACTAACAGGGGTTCTCGCAATGCCTGTTTGTATGGCGTTTTTAAATTTTTCTCGTAACCATCCTTCCACTCAATCCGTCTGAAGCCCAATGTTTCTCACCGATTTTTTTTTACTTCTGACGTGGTATCTAGCAAAGCGCCTGTCTTCCTTGTCATGTGTGCCTGTAAATTTCAATACTCAAGTAGCGGACTTTCACACCTTATGAAGGTTGTCCTCCTTGGCACTTTCTACTTCCTCATATTTCTGTCTATCCGACCACGTGTTGTGGACATCTCATCTTCGGCTACATTTTCTCAGCTAGAATCTGGTTTCTGCACCAAAAAATGGCGATTAAAAATTGTCTTTCTAATCAATGAATAGAAATAGAACGTTCTATTTTTTACTAGTTGTTTATCTTTTCGAAAATACATTTTACGATTAAAACGTTTTATACTGTTTCGTGGTTCTCTTCTTCTTGCTGACCGTAGGGAAATCTCCAAATGATTACCTGGAACATGTTTTCTGAAGGTTCGTTACGCAGATTTTAACTTATTTTAGTAAACGTTTGTTTCAATTTTCTTACACGTCACATCCAGTTTTGTTCCAGTGATCGTTCCTTAGGCTTTCGTAATTTCGAATGGATTAATCAAGAAAACTAAGCTACCACTGTGTTGTACTGCCGTGGAGGTGTAAAGAAGCTCTTTTTTTTATCTCATGCTGCTTTTTGTGTTACAGCGAGAGCTAAATGGATTTCCTTTCAGATGTCGTGAAATCTTGACGACGTGCTCATCTTAAATGGGAATTTACCTTGCTCACTTCTCTTTCAACAGCATCAAAGCCCCCAAGAAGGCCCCTGTGAAGCAAGGCAACTTCATCTACAACGGAAAAGCTGACCTCCACCCTGCTATCCGTGAACGCATGGTAGCTTCCTTAGGCAGTCCTCCATCATTGAGAGTTAAAACCTTAATTTTAAGTAAAAAATTAATATATATTAAGTTTATTGAGATTTATTCCTGAATTAAAAGATTTGTAGTGTGAACATATGAGTTGATCAGGAAATTTGAATGATTTCTGGTTCTCAGCTTGCGCATTGTGAACATGTGTTATTGAAAGCCAATCGACTACCGAGTGAATGTTCCACGCTGAATATTTCCACATTTAGCAATGGAGCCAAATCTGTAGGGCGAAATTAACACCAATAAATTTTGTTCATCTATCTGCGCTGTCGAACATTCTTAAAATGACTTCTTTACATTTATTCGCAGTAATAAGTTTTTGTTACCTATATCCTCGTAAGAGCTTCAATTTCTGGCTGCTTACCATAGAGAATTTAGCCTGTGTGCTAGAGTTGGGTGTACCGCGCTCAAATGAGCAGCGTGGTTTTGCGTGTGATTTTGAACAACTTATTTGGACGTATATTCCATCAATTGATCGTGTATTCCATTCACTTTCATAATTATCATGCACGCAGGTGAAGGAGCTACCCTACCCATTCAAGAGCGTGGCTGACTGGGAGGCGAGTGTCAGGTTCCCACTGAGTCGCGCCTTCATTCCAGAAACCGTTCGCCAACAGTTGGTCGCCCCTCGCGTGGTGAGGAAGGCGGGTCACGTTATCAAGCCCATGGACCAGATGCAGCTCTTCAACCAGCCTGATATCAAGCGTGCCGTCAAGAGGAAAATGGAGAAATCTTCCAGTGGCCACCAGAGTGATAAAAATCCTCCTGAAAAGAAATTGCGGCCCTTGGTCACGTTCAAGAAATCTACAAAGAAATTCAGCAGAAATTCTGTTGCCTAATAATGAGCTGCATAAATGAGAGTTATGTCCACCCATGTACATGCGTATGCAAATCACGTGCATAATAAATGACTGTGGACTCATTTTGTGTAATCTGAACCTGCGAGAATGTTAGGTCGGTGTTTCTATTGTCACCCGTCATAAATTTAGAGTAGTATTAATGAAAAGAATTGTTAGACACAAATACTGATCTTGCATTCTGCATTGAGAAAGTTATAGACTCTGTTACCTGTTGTTCTCTGATAACCGCTGGTGACTGTGAGTTTCTTGCAGTTAGAAGCTTTATTGGCCATGGTAGTCTAGCGTGCACCTGCTCAGCGCTTCATTCTGGATGATGTTACATTTCTTCACGCCTGTGTTTGAATAAATTCTGGAATAGGATTTGGTTGTGAGTTAAGTATCCATTCATACGATGAAATATTGCCTTCAATCTCAAAACGAACTTCTGTGCGTGGGCTAGCTTGTCTCGCACAAGTTTTTCATTCTGTGGTCTTTGCTGATCTTGTTAACTGTATTCATGTGAGTCAGAACGTAAGTGAACAGTTCTTGAGACATAATATTTTGCATCAAATTTTGTGCCTCATTTTTTCTCCAGTAATTTAGCTGCATGTAAAGAACTGCGAACGTGACTGTTCGTAGAGATTGTTCAGGTTTGTCGCTGCAGCCTGTTCCATTCGGCCGCTGCTCAGGTGCGCTCAGACTAAAAGGGATTTGCGCCCCCTTGCCTCCAGAGTCGCTCATACACTAAATATACCATAAACTTTAGATAGTATCTTACGAGTTATGAGTTCAATCAAGCATTTTTTTTGTCATCATCTGTACACAAACTGTATTAAATTCGTCGAGTCTTGAAGGTGTCAGAGAGGGACTGAAAAGTTAGCCAAAAATTCGATTTTCGAGGAAAAGGTGTAATATAGTTTAATAAAGTGAGGGATTTGAAAGAAGCTTCTAATTGAGTTGTTAACAAATGTATCTCTGAATGCGTCGAATGAATCTATGGCCACTGAATCCTCACCCTGCGACAGCTCGGGTTTGCTTTACTTTCCGATCCATATTGAACATTTTACGGTGTACGTAATTTTTGTGATGGTCTGGTAAAACCTTCATTGACCAACTGCTTGACGTCTGTTACGAAGGCCTGCCATACGGTACGATTGAGTTTTTCTCGAATCTTAGCGTTAAAGGTAACCACTGGTGGACACTGCATTTCTGGCTCATGCTGTTCGAATACATATCAAGTTAGTTTCACGGTATAAAATTCAAGAACGACACGTGAATCTCGACCTCAACAGGTCTCGATGTAACATTTTTCCACATTTGCCTGTAAGTGTCAATTTCATGCTTACCATGGATGAATGGAGCATGCCAAAGTACTGGTAGAGTGAACGATAGTGGATGCGGATTAGTAAGTCGAAATGAGAAGCTTACTATTATGGTTGCTGTATATCTTTACGTTAGATGACAGCTGTAGGGAAATTCCTCTAATGTCTCCTACTCCAGCAGCTGTCTGCCATGTTTGAGTCACATTGACATAGGTAGCGTTTTTCTGTTGCCTTAACGTTCACTTAAATCTTTCCACACATGACCTGGTTCTCAGAGAGCTCACGGAAGTGTTTAAGTATTACATCTTGCTGCTCATTATATATCCGAGTATTTAACTCTAAAAGCAGCTTTTGAGTCACCAGCTCTTCCTGTTCCGAAGAAAAATTCCATACCGCATCAGATGTTTTCCAACTTCTAGTCTCTGCTGTAGTGATTGTTATAAGACCTTGTATGCCTGAGGAAGAATACTGATATGTTTTTCTTCTTATATTTCATCCCTTTTCTTCTCATATCGCTGAATCCTGAAATAGGTGAATGTTAGCTTATTCAATCTTCTGTGTGGTCAAAACCTTTGATGAAGTTCTTCGGGGCCACTAATGGGCCGATGACCATGTTTTTTCTCGTCAGTTAATTAGCAGACCTTTGATCATGATGTTATCGTTTGACGTCTAACTCTGGCTTGGTATTCGATTCCTCGTTACCCAGTAGCGCGAGTGTGGCCGCGCTGTCCTAGTTTTTTCACGCTGCCCTCCACATTCAAGCTTATTCCTTCCACTAATTTATAGAAAACTTTACGATGGAACAGTACGTGACAGTCCCAACTAGGCTCGAGAACACACTAGACCTGGTCATTACTAACAACAGTGA
>VOMN01123695.1:0-23470 GCA_014899125.1 Orchestia grillus
GACTGCTACCCAGCCGGAACATACGCTTGAAGAAAACTTCTTCTTCAAAAAATCGCTAAGAAGAGAGGAAGCTTCCAATTTCCAACAATTCTGCCATCCATCTTCTGAAAATGTCGCATTTACATGTGTGAGCTCATCAAGGAAGGAAACGTCAGAGAGATGCAGCATACTCTATAGGGTAAAACATTTTATTGCTACGGTTTATACATCTTTAATCGCTCTTTGTTCTTTGAAGTCATTTTTGAAAAGCACTCCATGAAGAACACATTTCGTAGCAGACGCGCGACTCAGTACCTCGGAATAAATGCAATAAATTCGTATAAATTAGTGATTTGACAATTTTCATGAGCGCTGGATGGAAGCCATGCTTCCAAATCCGACGTGATCACTTTAACCGCAGCGCGAGGAGGCTTGCTCAGCATAGCTGTGTCGGTGCATCAGCAGTGAAACGCAGCAATCACTGTGTCAGCAACAAAAACCTTCAGTAATACTCCGTCATCGAAGCTAGGACGCGAGGATGTCCTATTGCGCCATCTGAACTCACGTGAGTGTGTGAACGACGGTTGAGGTTGGGAAAAATAGTTGGAAAAGCTGTTGGACTAAGATTTTTGGGTTTTACTAGATAAAATATTGTTGTGTGATTGGTTACGCGCCCAGCTATTTAAACTTCTTTTTTTCAGCATGTTTATTACAGGTTAAAGTCGTTGCAATGAGGCAATAAAACATCCTCTTCTTGGAATTAGCCTATTCTGAATCTTTCCGACGCAATCGTTTGTTTGTTTCACGATCGCGACAAAGTACACCCAAACCCACAGGCTTAGGCCAGAGCTGTGAGTAACAAAATGACAACGGCAGCGCAAGAAAAGTTGTTTGTGTTTGAGAGATGCGAGGCGTGCGCGGTCCCGCGGTCGAAGTCAATTGGCTGCATGAAGCAAATTACTTGACGTCACAGCCGGGGCTCCTGATTGCGCCTCCGGCATGTGAAGTGTCCGCTCCGCCACTTGACTGCGACTTGAATGTCAGCACCCTGGCCCTTCTGGTGAGGCTCCAACCACTGCAGTTGGTCTTGTTGGCTCATTTAATTTCGGTTACTTAATGCGGTAATTGCGCCAGTACTCTCAACACGGTCAGACTTCGATGACGATGTTACGGTCAGACAGTGGAGGCTGTTTTTAAATAGTTAGCACACATTTTCTCCTCAATTTTCAGTTGTGCGACAGTATCGCTCCTTCCTAAGTGAAAAATAGCTCTAATATCCATGAAGTAGTTGCCCTACAGAAAATTTCGTGAGGTAGCCTAATGTTGAATGTAAAGTTCCTTTTTTTCAATTAACAGGCTGAGTCATTCATAAACATGAGCGATAATGCTGCTTAGTTAAATGTTTTCAAATGTCGTCGGGAAGTAAGACTTCACTTTTTTCTCACAAATAGTGGTTATACTTAAATCGAATTGAGCCATACCACATCACGCATTAGTAAAGGGTTTAGAAACTGAAAGTCCAGCGATGCTGGCTCAGAGCATCAACCCCGCCGGCGTGTACTAAATCCTCAACCAAGTGAGGAGGCACGCGTCAGGACGAGGCAAGGGGCGAGGAGGCAGCAGCAGGCAAGAGCTCGGCAGCAGCTCGACCTCCGCCCGTCCGCAGTTGCGGACGCAGGTAATTGGAGAGCTCCGGCAAAGGACGAGCAGCACTCGGCAGCCCTTGACGCCCCTGCGGTTGTGGTGCCTCCCAGCTGCTGGCTTGAGCACCCGCCAAATTTTCGTAATGCTATTTTGTCTGTGCTGTAACGCTGCTGTCTGATAGGTATTTTTTTCATAAGTGGATCACCTTAGTGACTTTTCCCAGCACAGGATTTTTTGAACTATTTTCTTGTTCCCGTTTGTCTCTCTAGCACTCCAAACATGTTAGAATAACGGTTAAATTTTTATCTATTTCTTGAGAACCAATTTTTATTCTTTCTTTGAATGATAAACATCATTCAATTTTATATCAAGCGATGGATACGTTGAGTTTATATTATTAAAAAAACATCTGCACATGCACACCTCGTAACAGTTAAATAATTTCTCTGTTTTAACAGAAACACATTTGTAGGGATCATTAAAGAGTAAAAGGTATTTTATGTCAGAAGAAGCTGGAGATATGTATATCATGGAATTTCCTTGAAGAAGTTTGGCAGAAAATAATTTATCGTGAAAACGACATCGGATTATCTGTTGTCCGATAAAACGGTCATCAATCTATCGATATCGCTGTAGTTTTCATTCCAAACCAGCGAAACTCGATATTTTAATTTTTTTGCTTCCAGTATAGAACATGGGCAGGCCACGTGCCACCAACTATCGTGTCATGCGCATGCACGTCCGCTCAGCTTCGGCCTCCCTGGCTGCCGCAGGGAAGCGATGGTTCTCATATGGCAAGGATGTCTACAGAGCAAAGAGAAGTTCATTGTCAGATAAAAACTTCTACGTGCTCATGCTTATGACCTCTCAAGGGGCATAGGCTAGGCAATAGGGTTAGGTTAGTCTGTCGTATGCTAAGGGGACTGGCGGCCCCAGGGTGGCACTGTTAGATAACCTCAGCCATAGACGGCATCCGGGCTTCTATCTTTCATGCCCAGTTTCCTTTTCCCAGTTTTCACACCTTTCTCGCTTTTTTTCGTCCTATCGATTTTTAAATTGCTTTTTATTTGGTAGGGGATCCTGTGTGGAAACACACCTTGAGCCTAAATTCCTGTTCTCTACGGTCTATTCTAAATGTTTCCTTCTTTTTCGGCGCGATATAGGCCAAGTCTGTGGTGGTTTGCAGCCTATACTACTGGTATTAATATAATCCTTTTTATGAAGAATAAATACAAACGCTGCAGAGTCTAGTCTCATTGTATTAGTGCAGATCCCAATTTTACCACGCAATTTAGATTTTCAGTATATACGTTATTGTTTAAATTAGTTTGAACAGATTAATGAAGAGTGCTCGATTGAGTCCTTCAAACTATTTAATGTTACAATGCAGGGTGTTTCAGACATGAGATTTATTTCTGTAATATAAACACATTTTACTTTATGAAGGCATGTCTAAAATGCTCAGTTAATATGTTACTAAAATTTGAAATTTAAAAAATACAAATGTATTCAGCTTGTGAACCTAGCGTCTTAGTGTGTGATTGTCTGACTAATACCTTTACAGTGGAATTAAAGCCTCACTCTGACACAGTTCGTCATCATTTATGTTATTTACAAAATACTCGTGTACATCATGTTCATTTACATCAATTACGCCTATGCAAGGACTACTGAAATTCCTGGCGTCTTCACACAAATTTGACAATCATTGGGTCATCGCTTCCATGTGCATGCTTGCACTACAGCAAACGGACGGAATTTCGAACATCCGCTGTAATAACCTAACCTTCCGCGAATCTCTGGATTGCTCGTTCATAATTATAAATCCGTTCTGACTTTGATTACGTATTTTCTTACCGACACGCTCCAACTTTCAGGTTTCCGTAACTTTTTAACTCAGCATTTTTGGACATGCCTCCATACAGTGTAAGACGTGGCAGTTGGATAAAAATAAACCTTGTGTTAAAGTTTGTGCAAATAAATCTGAAATACCCTATATAGTAAGGAAAAAGTTACAACATGGTACAATAAAACGATTTCTCCTTACTACGTTTGTAGTAACATGAAATAGTTCAAAGGAATTATCCATAAATGAAAGGTTAATCAATATTTTATTTTGAGTAATAAGAAAAACTTCGGATTTTTCAATTTATTTTAGAATTTCGATAATGTTATCGTTAGTTCAAAATTCAGGATTGATTTATTATCGCCTTATCGGCTATAAAGTTATTGCAAGTAATCGGATAAGGGATATCGATGATAAGATTGTCGTTGTCGATTTATCGGTTACCGGTAAAAAATTGTTATCGTGCTCACCTATAGACTATGTCGAACTTAAACCTATGGACTAATTGACCATTTTTAAGCATCTTCACTTGATAGTATGGGCAAGTATTTTTAATACTTAAGAGTAAGGTAGCTTATAGTTGACATAGTGGAGTGGAACAATAGCGTTAGTACCTCGAAAAATATTTTTGTTATTCTACTATGAAGGGTGGATTAACAAGGAAAACCTAATTCAATTCCTTATTTCTTTTTATTTGTCATTTTTTACTAGCCCGGTGCGACGCATCCGTAAAACTGGGTTTCTTTTCTTGAACCACTCTGTGTTATCTCACTGCTTGATAATAGCCCAGTGATGTTTGCAGACATGGTCTGTCCGCCCGTCTGTCCTAAACTAATGGCGAGACTGACAACTAAGGCAGTCCGTATCAGTGATACTGAACTTACTGAATAAAATCAGGCCAGAGTTAACGTAAATAAGAGGGTATCTTAAGAATTTAATATCATTTGTTCTTTCATTTTTGAAGATGTACGTCTACTAGTGCAGTATACAATATTGTACACAGTTTTTCGGCTGCTTGGTTACTTGTTTACTCGCTTGTTCTCTCTGTCCTCCTTATCAGTATTTCGTAAGAGATTGTGACTCGAAACCTAGTTTATTTCTGCATATATATTAAAGTGAGATCGAAAGAATTATGTGGGACAAAGTTAACCATCGGCTGATCGGGAACTTGATAAACTTGTTCGTTGGCTGATAAACAGCAGTGTCGTAGATAGAATAATCAATATCGTATTGTAAATGAATGCAATCTGAAGAAATTAAAACGTTTTATTCAATAAAATTTGACACGGCAGTGTTTTAATTGTCAATAGTTGTCATACAATGATGTTTGGCTCTTAGTTATATCGTCATTGTTGAATGTAACATCATTTTTACAAGAAGAAATAGTCTTGACCAAAAAATATATGTTTTTATTGATTTTGTCCCCATTTTCCACGAATCTGAAATTTTTGAACGTTCAGATAGTACTTTCTAAGCTAAACTTGAGGATGCGTGGCATGCCAAGGGCCCTGCAATCCGTATCTGATGCGGATTGCATCTGTGCAATCATTCGGATTATCGGATTATCTGTGTATGATGTGTATGATGCCATTCATCGTTATTTTTGGCGGCTCCAGTACGCTAGTAAAATAATAGACAGTGTGTTGGGTGTTTTGTTGCTTGCTTGGCCTTTCCCGCCCCAATGTCTACCACTCAGGGAAGGATATATTACTGTAAGCCGTGCTCATCTGCTTCAGTGCCTGAGATAGGTTAGTGAATATTGAATCATAAATGAACGTAACCAAACGTAAATTGAATATTTTTTGGATAGAACACGATAGGACAGTATTTTGGATAAAATAGTTTCGTTATGAATATGATTTCAAAGGAAACAATGAGGAATATATGTGGCCCATTACGTGCTTCAAAGGAAAAATACTATTCATTTTACGAATAAATATAGCAAGTCCCTTCGTTTTTGACTCGTCGTGGGATTAGAAGTTAACACGGCGAGCAAGATGATTTCGAAGAAAGACTTACTGTGCGCGCTATCTCCGCTTATGAGGTGGTGCTCACCTATAATTTGCGAAAGGTACGCATGTCGCTCTACCTCAGAAAAGATTATAACTTCCGCGGAAATAACAATTTTATTCGGATTGATGCACAAAACTGGTTGGAAGCAAGGAGCTATAATTTGAGGTTGCTACGTAATGGCATTAAAAAATAGACAAAAATCACGCGACAGAGATCCTTGACAAGGATACCGAGACCCAGATCTCTGTTCGTAAGAGAGACACATTTGTTCCCCGTACAAAGCCAATGTCTCCTAATTTTTAAGATATGGGACGCTTTGATAGAACGCTTGATCGGTTCCAGTAAACAAGCACTCTGCATTCGTCCCTCGCATAAAGCAGTATCAATTAGGTCGTACATCATGTTGCAAGGAGAAAATCTGTTTAATTATAAGTGAATAGTGTTTTGCATGGAGCATATAAGAAGATGGAGCGGTTGTTTACTGGAACAGATCTAGCTCTCTCTGCAGCATAGAATTGTACCTCATATTATAATTCCTTATTTTCGGCTACTTTTTGTGTGTACTTTGTACCACCCACACTGTAAAGAGGTTCGCGTCGATCATCAATTCATGGTTCGTGTGGTTCTGATACAGCCATACATGCCCAAAGCGCTGCAAAGCTCCGCTGCGTTCATGGCCGAACTTTTTCTTTGGTGGTGTCATTGATTAAGAGCTAGTCAAACATCGGGCTGAGGAGGATACCAATTACCCTGAGAAGCCTCACCGCCGAAGGACTATGAGAGTGAAAAACGGAAGAAGAAGAAGAACAAAAACTCGGAACTCTTATACCTGCACCAAGCACACCACTCATGAGAGATTGGACCGCCGGACCGTCGTGTTGGTTCCGGCGTCGAGTTACTGCCGAGTTGCGGAAGCAATATTAGTGCGGACGCCTTCCGTGCACTAGCCGAACATCGAAGTGTTTCACTGATAAAGATTTGTTCATTTAAGAAAGCCAGGTGGGCTGACGATCTGACCTAATCAAGGCGCGGACTTGATTGAAGCAGCTGCTTCGCGATGATAATAGCATGGCTCCTGCACCGGCTAGAAAACAGCGAAATATAGAGTGATTCAGAGAGTACGATACCAGCATACATTGTACAAACTATACCCGTGTGTTTGATTTGAATTATTTTGAATTATTTTGTTCCATTATACTCATTTTTTTATGCCGTGAACAACCCTGAAGAATTATTCTATGAAAAATAGGGAAAAGTTCCGTGAGGCGAGAGGCGTAAGGGAGGAAGTGAGTGAATCCTGCCCCCCCCCCTTCCCGCAGCCTATTGTAAAGCATAAGTTTGTTCTTCCTGTTAAATTCAAGTCGAATTAAAACAAGTGAAAGCACCTGAAAATACGTGCAAAGTCACAAAACGTTTAAGCAATAAATATTCTCCAATATAAATATAAGAATTGGAGATTAATTTGCTGGTGAGGAGCACTACGATGTCAACCCTGTTCTAGTCCCACGCCTGAATAATGTCGTATTTTTTTGTGCAAAATTATGCTCAACGAAGCCTAGCGTAACGAGGGATATCGTAATTATCCACCTCGTTTCAGAAGCAGTCTAATCCATGACGAAAGCTCCAAAGCTCCTTGCTGCTGCCTGGGCAACTGAGCCTCCAAACAAACCCTGGATGAGCCCCGAAATGAGGCTGTATTTGGGCTCACCTCGAGGGCAGTCATCACGCCCTCGGCCTCAGCTGCACTGTCAACACCGGCAGCCGCCTTGTTCTATCTGCCACCTCCACTCCACACTTGAGAATTACAACGACTCAACATTTCCACCTTCAATGTATATAGTTGCAGATTCGTTAGAAATCTGCAAAGGGTGTGAGTTTAAAGTTAAGGATGTGAGTTTACGTCCTGGTACGATGAGACTCATACAGTACGTAAATCGAACCAAAATGAGTTTGTTTGAAGTTGGAAGTGAGTGGAAGGTTTTTATGGTCACGAAGTGGGGCAGATATCCCGCCTACATTTATTTCGTGTAAATTTCATCCCATCGAATTCCCCAAACTTTTTCTCTCCCAATACAAACGTGTAAGAGATGCAAGTAAAAATTTGTTTTCCTCGCTAGAAATATAGACTCGTACATTGAGCTCCACAGCAGCCAAACATTCTATGAGGCTGGGATGCTTCATCCTTCCCGCACATCCTGAAATCAGAGAAGTTATTGGAATAATACGAGAACTTTGAGGCCTAGAAAACGAGAACAGGAATGCATCAATCAAACAAATGCGCCACTCATCGCCTCTCTGAAACTTCCGCAAAAGTAGGATTGGAGGTTTGGGGATCGTCTCCATCCTCTTTGAGGTTCGGGGAGACGCCGGGGTTGAGTGTCAGCAAGCGTGGGAAAATGGCGGCCTGCGCGGCAACGCGAGTCAATAGAGAGAAGCAGTAACGAGAAACTCCGGCCAGCTTTGCTCTGCCAAACCTTTTAACACTCACACTAAGAGTGTTAAAGGAAGCGAGAGTGGATATACCCTGCCATTTGATACTCTCGCCTGCGTTGTGGCGATTGTTGAGCGGTCGATGGCCATACGACTGCAGATGAACATTTGTCCGGAGAAAACATTTTCTCTGAACGTATGATTGTATGATGAAACTATAATTGACAATTACTAAACCGAATAAATACAAAAGTTAATCTAGCTCTTAAAATGGATGCGAAGAGGTAAGTACAGACGATCGCAGTATTTTTCATGGGACTAACTTTTCTAGTAACCAATAAAAAAATGACCAAAAATAACAAGAAAATATTTACATGACTCAGTGGAGTATTTCCCCACAGTTAGGGGACAGTTAAACTTAATGGTATTTTTTTGCAGAAATTTCCATTATTCTTGAGGGAGACTCTAATTTCCTTTAAAACTATGATCAATTCCATGTAAAAAGATCATGCTAGTTTCAAATAACATAATGCATCGCGTTTGAAACACCGATCTTAGACTTCGAATATTCTACATATTTCATGTAGCAAAATGCAAAATTTCACAGAACTGAGATAAGCAAACCATCACAGAAGCTCATACATGTTTGTATCTGTGGATTAATCAATTTTCATTCTTGGTTTCTTGCTTAGAATTTCAGCCTCAGATTATCTGGGGAACTTCGCACCAAATAATAGAGGAGCTATTTTTTTGGCTCCTCTTTGGCACTTCTCATTTTGCACTACTAACTCAACCTGTTGACGGGTATTGACATCGTATGATGTCCGCGGGGCTGTTGCATTCACACGGTCGCTGTCGATTNGTGTGAATGCAACACCGGCCACCTGGGCAGTGACCGTTAACAGAATAACCAAATAACACTAGCCTTGAAATTTTAGTGAAAAACATTTTTATAATAATAGATATATCATCTTCTGATCATATATTAATGTGATGCGAACTAGAGAATCTAACATAAGTAGATCTTATTTACAAGATGCAGTATTTTTGAACTCAAACTCTCACGTCACCGTAAAACTCACGACGGCTGGTCCTTGAGCACATTTGGGGCTGTAATTACAGTTTACACATTTTTCATTTGTCGTCCTTCAGTTTGTATGATGAAATGAGAAAACTTTAAAGAATGCACCGCCTCTTATGCACTGTTTCTGAACTTTGAGTCCACCAAGAAGATGAAGCACCGCTCTCCTCAATGCAGGTCTGAGCCAAGTTTACGTCACGCTCAGCGTCGCTCGCGGCATTCTTGGAATGCGTTCTGCTCACGAGTCTCGAGTGCTGCAAGTTTTATAAGTTGGTGCCTAAAAGTACCATATTTGTCTTAGTGACGAAAAATTCTCAAGTCGACAAATATCGAGGAAAAGGGAAAGAGGGGTGAGGAAGGTTGGGGTGCAGACGTCGAGTGCGAAACCAGATGCTCTTCTTTCCGATTTGTCCCGACAATGTTGGTAAGAAACATGCGCAGTTGGGTTTCTCCGAAGTGTATCCCAAACGCACAAAAAAGATATGCAGCTCAAGTCTTACTCTAAATACGTTGGAAAATAAAGTGCAGAAAAAATACTCACTCTAATATAAATATTTTATGTTTTCTGCATTGACAAAGTCGTTATTCATTTATTGAAAGCACCCTCTGAGTATTTGAATCAAAAATGAAATCAAACGAATTAACAACAGGGGAATTTTTTCTTAAAGTTATTTGCAAAATTGGGGTGAAGCTCTCTATTTTTACTTTTGTCAGGCTGTTTTGCACACCTGTGCATGCGTCGTACGTTAAATTAACACTATGAATTGCAGAAGAATGTAACTGAATTTTTATTTTCAAAAATTGTCATAAGTTAAAACGCTGATATTCTTCTTCTGCATTTTGTAAAACAGTTCATAGCGATGCGATGCGATGGGTGAAGCCAAAATCTTCATTATTCGTTGATTCCTATATTGCTTTGCGTTCATGAGATTTTATCTCAGAATTCTTCACAACAAGCATAAGATCATTCGATATATTTTACGTATTTTGTACCAGAGTTTCAGAGTCTGAAATTAACGACGGTGTCGCATGCCTCGTATTCGCTAAATAAATAGAAAAGCCGTCATTTTTATTTTTTATTATTAATGGTTAAACTTATGCTTCTGCTTTCGATACATGGAACACAAACGTCTTTTAAATACATGCGAGCACATTGATGGCGGAAAGCATAAATTTCGTGTCTACAGATGTTGAAGCCTTCACGTATACCTTAAATAAAAGTTATTCATTCATTATACGTAGGAAAATTAAAATACATTTTTCAGACATTCAGCTTTGAATCTGTGTAGATTAGACCGATTATATTTAGCTCCCATGCACTCCGTTAGAAAGACATCACAGCAAAAAATACAATTCCAAAATTTGTGTAGAAAATTTAAGAAATAGAACCTCTAAAATGATCTACCAACCTATATGCCTTATCGAAACTGTTTCGCAACTTTCATTAATGTGCCCTGTAATTTTCCTTGAAATCAGAAAAGTAATTCCTCTACTCGAGTACTGATCGAAGAGTGACTTCTCAATAGTATCATTTCCGAAATCTTTTTACTACTGTACATTGGAGGCTTAAGGTCTACTTGTCGCTACAACCTGGCTTCATCAAAAGCTGCCCACCCTTTGTCGGGGATCGAATCATACTGTGATGAGAATCGATCGCTGAACAGCGAAGGGACACTAGCGTTTTAACTACCCAGTCAGTATAGAACACTGATAATTGTACTCACAAAAGGGTAATAGGTTCGTAATCACTAATAGGTTATCATTTATATGCAACTAATGAACCTATTACGAGGTTGCTAAAATATTCTTGCTATTTAAGTTAAATAATTCAATCCTCAGAAAAAAGGCAAAGACTTGTTCAGTAACCTTGTATTTGGAGAATATGAAAATTAACGATTCGTTTTTTCGCTTTTCTTCAATCTCTACTTGAGTGAAGTTGTATGAGATCGTACCAAGATCAGTAAATAGGTATTTATAATAAATACATGAGGTAAAGCAGGTTTTCATAACGAGCATCATCATCAATAATATAAGCGAGTAGAGTCAATTAATATAAGAGAGTAGAGGAACTATCAGGCAATATCACTGCACTATAGCTCCCATGGCATAAAGATCTGTCTTATAAATGCATTGTACACTCACAGTTACAATTCTCTTGTGGAACCAACTATTCGTCACACTCAATGTCAGTAGACGCATCTTACTAATGATCCTCATAGGCAGGATGGAACTGAGCACATCCCTCGCGCACGCTGATCACACATCACGGAGGCCTGGCGCGCACACGAGACCTCGGCATGTTTGCACTCCGATGATGCCAGACCCAACACTCGTGCACTCCAGGCTCCATAATGCCGCAGGTCTCGTGAACAGCACGGCGTGCCGGCCTCAAATTTGCCTTCAGTTCCCTCTTGACACTCACGACGGTCTTCTGTTTGCTTAAGAACAGTTTGCCGCGGAGTTTTAAACGAGCTTTGCTGCTAAGACCTCATCTCGACAGCGTCATTACGGAGGCTGACTTCAAATGATCGACTACAGCTGCCTTGAATATGGGGGTCGCTTCTTAACCAACGCGTCTGGATAGAATGTGATACATTGTCATGGAATAATTTTTTAATTGAACTTGAATTACAATGCACGGAAAATTACACGAAGTTTTTCGTTGTAAAATTTTGCGCAGACAAATTGTTATTAAAAAGTCAGTTGGAAACATAAAAAAAGAGCAGAAGCTGCGAAACAAAGACGCATATAGTGATATGAGGGAAGGAAGAATGTTATCGTATAAAGAAGCGTCAATTTTGTTCTCTTTGATATTGTTGACGTGCTTACATTAGTTGTATAAATTTGTATCTCTCTTTAATTCATTTGAAACTTTCCTGAAATATTTAAAAATAGCGGTGATGCTATTGGCAATAGGTTAACTTTCCGCTATCGGCATCGTCTCTAAACTGACACCTGCATTTTTGAGATGAAAACTCCCTGGAGCATTATTTCTGAATACCATTCACTGCTTCACTTTGACTGTATCCTAGAGCAAATTGTAGTATGTCTCAGAAATTTACGCTAACATTTTTGGAGAAAATGACGATACGTTCTAGAACTGCAGCGACGCGTGAGGGAGGAGGGACATTGGTGGCGGGAACTCGTACGCACATGATGTGAACAAATTTTATTCTGAAAGTACCTCAACAGGAAACTTAAATCTCAAATATTTATTTGACTTCGGGCTGATAAAAGTTATGTCTATTACTAGATTTTCGTGGTAGGAGACTAGTTACCCCATCAAGTTAGTAACCAATTAAGGTCTTCATTTCTATTACTGCATTCAGTTACCACCTTGGTTTCTATTGCTGCATTCTAGTGATGGGAATTAGTAACCACCTTGACTTCTATTACTGCATTCTAGTGGTAGGGAATTAGTTACCACCTTGATGTCCATTACTGCATTCTAGTGGTAGGGAATTAGTTACCCCCATGATTTCTATTACTGCATTCTAGTGGTAAGGAATTAGTTACCCCCCATGATTTCTATTACTGCATTCTAGTGGTCGGGAATTAGTTACCA
This sequence comes from Orchestia grillus, assembly GCA_014899125.1. NCBI lineage: Eukaryota > Metazoa > Arthropoda > Malacostraca > Amphipoda > Talitridae > Orchestia > Orchestia grillus. The sequence goes on from VOMN01123695.1 coordinate 12,559, forward strand.
CCATGATTTCTATTACTTCAATTTAGTGGTCGGGAATTAGTTACCACCTTGATTTCCAATACTGCATTTTAGTGGTAGGGAATTAGTTCCCACCTTGATATCTATAACTGCATTGTAGGGGTGGGAGAGTGTGGGGTTACCACTTGATTAAATGGCAGATTTGATGTCAGCCGTAAATATTCGTTAGCTTGCGGACGATGTCGGGGCTGCTTATTTTGAACTTCGTAGACCTGGAAAAATTACTGTGCTTGATTCATTTATCGAAATTCATAGGTTAGGATGTAAGTACAGCATGATTATGAATTTTTTGACAACATTTCTGTGCATAGTGAGTACATAATCTATACATAGACACAGTGGGTACAATAAATATCCGATATATGGTAAAAACTTTATTTTGCCCCAGTTTCACTACAGCAAAGCAATAGAACATTTAACACCTTACATATTTTTGTTCGCTAAATACTATATCGTCATAAGAATACACAAATAGTGAAACATTGATGTTATATCGACAAAAATCTTAGATTATCGCCTCAAAATTTGTTCAATAGACCCACAAAATCAGTTTTAAGACCAATAATAAATAGCCTTTGAATATTCGAGAGAGTTTTACGTGATCAGAATGCTACTGAACTACCAAGAAAAATATTCTACCAAATACGTCCACGTACGGGAGAGGACCTCAGCCAATGTCTGAGGGCTGTACGTGAGAAGTGTGTAGGTCGTTGTACAACACTTTAATTCTAATGCGGCAGAGGCTACAAAATGGCCAGAAAGAACGCGAGAAGCAATTGTTCAGTTACATGGAAGTGGTCTGGGCTGATAAAAAATTTCATATATGCTAAAAATACCAATCTCAACCGATGATGACGCGATTCGACTGTTCACTTCATGCCAGTCCGCTACAAGTCTACCACGTTCAAGGCGTCGGGCGCCCATCTAAATTTTATACCATGCAGCTAAATATATAAATATATGTATAGTCCGTAAAGGGAAGATGAGCCCTCGGGTGACTCCATCTGAACTTCAAAATGATTTGGAAGCGGCTGGAACAAATTTTCGTAAAACACAATGCGAGCAGTTCTGAGGAACGAGGAATTTTGTTCTCGCAACCCAAGAAAAATCCCTTTTGTTGAAAGCAATTCAGGTCAGAAATAGTCTGAATTTTGCCATGGTTTTTGGGACGCTATACTTTGATCTGACGCGACATAGATCAAGTTATTTGAGTGGAATTTTTAACTACGTCATGTATCGGATACATATTGTACCAACTTCATGTATTGACTCTAAATACACATTTACTCAGTTGTGTATGTACTAGCTGCAGGTTTGCAGGCGACCACACGTGAAGAAATGATAGAATATACAGAGGTTCAGTGACTGATCAAGAATTGCGTGAGGATAAATCGAGATGCATCTAGATGGGGCTAGAGGAATGGGAAAATAGCATTGTATGTTTATTGTGAATATTTGAAAGATACAGGTGTGATTAAAGATGTGTTTAGTGATAGAAAGCCCTTGAAGTAGTAGCAGTAATGATATATAGACAGCAGCGTTCCAATGACTAGGACTATTTCACGACGAAGGAGAACAAACCTTATAGTATGGACTCTAAAAAATGGGAAATCTATGCAACCGGTGTGTTCCTGCACAGAATTCCCTAAACATAGAACGAGCAAGTTAAGAATGAATAGTAAAAAAGGCAAAGACGAGGTGGCGAAAAAAGTTTGGTAGTTGAAAGAAACAAAGTGGGCAAGAAAGATATAAGTCCCATAGGCCCGTCTATAGCTGAGGTAACCTAAAAGTGTCTCCTGAGGTTGTCAGTCCCCATAGCATAAGATAGACAAGCCGAACTTACCTAACCCTATTGCCTATCTCAAGCCCCTGAGGGGAGAAAGCCATCAATCCAGAAAGGTCCGGTGACAGACATCGTTGACGGGAGCGATAGTAACCATTACGAAGATTAAGTAGCGGTATTTTTGAGTGAATAACCTAAATCTTCGAGGATTTGTATTGTGAACGCACAGAGTAGTTGTCTTGTACACGCCCGTGAATCCCGACATGGGCTGCCGTGAGCTCGTTTAGCACCAGCTGTTCGGATGACTTCGCCGCAGCCCAGTCTGAGGTCCTTGCTGCCCATAGTCGATAACCAACTATCCGGTGACGACATTTGTGCATGGGCGGCCAAAATTACAGATAATTTTAGATGCCTAGGCAAAACAAGTCAGACAGAAAATCACGAAGTGAAATTTCAAGGAAAAAGAATTCTTAACATTGCCTGAAGTTGCAGTTGTAATCTCTAGTGCAGTTTCAATCTCCTCTTAAAATCTAAAGTTTCAGTGGCAGTTTTAAGCCTCTTCGCATTTTTTCTTTAAGAGAGAATAAATTTTCGAGCAGCCCTTACTTAATTCCTTGTATCTTGTTGCTTCACAAATCGGTGAACTATCGATGATGAAAGTTCAGTTGTAATTTACTCAGATTCAAATGCTTTTCATGCATCCTCTCAAGTTCATGCTTTTCAAAGGCATGTGCACCTTCGATTTATGAGGATATTCAAAAACAAATTTCATATGCGTTGAAAGATTGCCGGATGATAAGCCTTAACTCACAGAGCCCTTAGAAGACGCTTCATGTTTTAAACTTCGTCCGGATAGCTTGGTATACATTTTCCGATAACCATTAAAGTAGGTTGTACAATATAAAATATTTGCAATAGATAATAAATCCAGGTAGGGTTTTTTTCGCTCTTGATGGGTACTTTGCGTTGAAATGCCTTTGAACAGTATTTTTTGCTCCCTTGAAATTAACCTTAAATCAACTTCCACTCCTCGGAAATAATCTTTGATCAGTTCAGAGATCTATTGACAAATACTTCTGGAGAAAGTAAAACTTTTAACTACTGCTTTAAACTGATGTAAAATCTGTCGTGTCGCTTCAAATTTTTGCCTTCAACCAACGTTAAATTTGAACGTTGACGTTCTAGCAGTTTTAAAATTTCATCTTTTTTCAAATTCCATACATGTTCTTGGATACCACAGCAAAAACGACGATTTAATGCAGCATTCTTTGGTGCCGCTGAAGCTCTGCAATGTTTATGCTATAAATTTTCCGAAAATGAAAAAAACAAAAAGAATTTATGCCAAAGACTTCGATGTAAAAATCTTTACCCCAAAGTCGCAAAAGAGCCCTTATCACAAGCTTGCAGCCATTTTCTTTGTCTCTGAAATTTCATTCGCAATAGAGGAAGTACCAAATCAAGCCCAACCTTTAGGCCGCGAGCTGAGACTGCTGAGCGGGTCGGTTTGTGTCATCAGGCAACGCTTCTCTTGACATTAGATAGCCAACTAATTACGTAAAAGATGGCCGTGTGGGCCGGGCGTCTCCAGGATAGCAGCCTCTCGGGCGTTGTGTAAGTACAAATGTTGAGCACTAGAAGCGAGGCGTAGTTTGAATGATGTTTTTGGGAGTCGCAAAGATGAGATCCTTCATGCCAACTTGTGAAACTTGGGGCTCTTACGATACAGTCGGAAAAGAAAGCGTATATTGGCTTTGTATGACTGATACCGAGACCCCAATGCTGCCGTGTAGGGCTCAAGGAACGCCCTTGGAATGGTCTAGTCAGGGGCGGCGCCTAAGACAGAGAGGGCGGAGAGTTTGTGCTTTCCAAAGCAAGCTGGAAAGTTCCAGAGGCGGAGTCCTGGATTTGTAGGAGTGGTTATGGTGTCTGCTGAGTGATTTATGACTCTACAAAGGTCATTCTTGGATGACAATCTGTGCGAGTGAGTTATGATCCGTTGATCAAGAATAAGTGATTTAACAAGGACGCGGAAACTATCTCGAGAAAAACTAATTGAGTGACTGGAAGTGATTAGATATGATGGATACGTGAGTTGCTTGAACACTGATTTTATCGATAACCTTTTTTCAACAAATAATTCTCTGTGGGCTTCAGTGTGATTTTACATCATATAACTGATCACTTAAATTTTGCTGTACAATTGATTACTACCGCATGCTAACTTCTGTGAGAATACTCTCTGCCTTCTCATAAAAAAATTGGCTATTTTCATCCGACTGTAACAAAATATGCTGGAATCATCTTCTCTGCGCTGCCCCAACTCTCCTGCCTCTAGTATAGGCATGGCATCAGCTCCCTTGTCGCTGCCCATCCCCAGCGATGCTCTGAATCCATCCCCTCTCTCACCGTGCATCGTTCCTCAGTATTCGTACGCGTACCTTCAGCAGCTGAGCCAGCATCAAGCCCTGGCAACAAACGAGTACAATCTCAAGTCCTACTTCATCGATCCTTTGAAGCAAACGCTTCCAGAACACATAAAACAGGAACACTACAAGACGTGCTTGCCAGACCACCTCAAGACGATGACTCCAGATCATCTGAAACAAATGATCTCAGCCGAGCAGCTTAGGACCATGATGATGAGTGACCCTTTGCGGTTGTACATCGCGCAACAAGAATACGCTTCGGCAGCAGCTCTAGCGGCAGCGGCGGCGGCTACGAGCTCTTCGCTGCCATTCCTGTCTAGAGACACAAAAGACGCTATCAAATTTACCGTCGCCGATCCGAGCACCCATTGCGGAGGAGACGCTGGGTCAACCCTTCTGGGTGTTCCCTCCATGGTCAACATCCCCACGTCGCTGACCAGTTACTCATCCTCATCGGGGGGCTGTGCCACCCGAATTTTAGACTCCCACCAAGGTTCAGGAGTTAGCCACACTTCCTCTGGGTCTCGCACCACGCTCTTCAGTATCGAGAGCCTCCTGGCTCCTCGCCCAGCCGCCCGCCTGCCCAACCCCCTCGCTAGACCGGCGCCTCTAGAGTTCCTCGGTGAGATACAATTAGAAACGTCCATAATATGATAAAATGTACATGATTTATTGGTGCAAATGCATGTGCTTAAACAACGTAAACTTTCAATACAACTATACACGTTGTCCCTAAGCCTTTCAATTTTTAAATATTTGATGAAGTGGTTCTTAGTCCATTAATTTCCAGGAAGTAAATTAAGTTATGCTGCTCACTCGACAACCAAATATCTGTTAAAATGCACAGACACGCTGACGTAAGGCAAAGTAGTTGTACGATCGAAGGTCATTTATATTAACTAAGTGCATAAATTATTACTAAGAGCAATAAAATATTATAAGAATACTAAGTGATGGCAGTTCTTACAGCGGCGTAGAAAACAACATCTCGACTATAAAGTCATTTTTACTCAATGATAGGCTTATTTTGGAAATTAGCTTTTGCAGTGTCCTCAAATAAGAAAATTATTGTAAAAGATCTACAGAAAATAAGAGGTACAGAAGATTTTGGATTTGAATTCAGATCTTGTGTTTGGGTTAGAAATTAATTCAGAATGACATGGTCATATTTCGACTAAAGCTTTCTGGGTGTGTCAGAGCAAATAGAACTTTCTATCCCCGATTTTGAATTTATCTGATAACTTAAAGTTGCAAGTCACTTCTATAATAATACGCGCATAAAATTAAGCAACCAAGCGCTACAGAAAATTTCACATATTTGCTTAATCGGTTAATGGGCAATATTTATATCTGTTTGAGGAGGTACGAGACTTTATATCGTAGCGAAAGCACGGCAAGAAGCTCGTCTGTTGCTTCTGACCAAGCATCCTCGCCCACTTCCTGGTCGCGCTAGAGCAGCAGCATGGGCGCGAACCGCAGCTGTACACCGTGGCCGTCGTGGCTGGACGGACTGATTTACACAGCTCGTGCATGTTTCCTAATGAAACTGTGCATACCATGTTGGTAGTCTAGTCGGGCTTTAGGTGAGCGTTGTTCAGGTGACGCGAGGTACCAACGCTATATTATGTGAGTCTCGTTCAGGTGACGCAAGTTATGTATTCTATTTTCGGTGAATCTCATAAAAGGAATTAGTAAAAAGGCTATGAGAAGAATCTTGTTTCTCTTTATGTTAAACAAACGCTAGAGCTTTCGAGCACTTCTCTCATTTATAGTGGAAAATCTAAAAAAACACAAATATGATACACGAAAGGTTAATACAATATTCTTAACATATAACGAAAGAATAAACTCAGAAGTAAACCTGCTAAATTAAAATGTTAACAAGTATCGGAAGTAGTGCTGAGCGACCATGATCATCGAGCAACTGCCTGTGCTTATGAATTAAAATATTTCCTAGTGTTCTTAAGTCTGTTGGGCCGGACGATGCTGTTTCCTTGAAGTTTGCTTTCAGTGTTTGGGATGGATAGCATCTATAGCGTAATCTATGATATTTATATTTTTTAGGGAAACTCGAGCTTTCCAGCGAAATAGGAGATCTCTTCATGCTCAGCACGCGTATGTGCAGATGACGTCTAGTCTCTCCGCAGTAGATGGCATCATGCTGGCCTAATGAGTACCAGTATGCAACGTTACTTCGAGTTAGATCGAGAGTTGTGATAAAATCTTACCCGGAAGAAACTGCCAATAGTAAGGTTTTTGCGTAAATTAGTTTTGAATATTATACGAGGTTCATGTTTTTTAATTTAACTATTTACTTTTCGCTTGATTTTCAGGTTTAAACCTGATTACATACGTGGAATGGAACCAAAAAGGCATTTCTGAAATGCAGTAGCATATTCCTGTTGAGTACAAAATGCACGGCCACGATGTTTCTTCGAACAGGTTTCAATTATATGCAATGGAAATCGATAAATGTAAAATTTTCTCGCAAGAAATCCAGTTCGGAAGTAAAAGTACTCCAGTTGGAACATAGTTTAAAAGGTCTGTTAGTTAAATATGTAACTGCGCTAATTTTGTCGCAAAAGTAATTAAATGCACTTTTGAATTGCGTACTTGTTAGAAATAGATGTATATTTACGCAAATGCCAGTGCGTTGAAAACCTCCTATTTTGATTTTTAATAGTAATGTCCAGAAAAGGTAAAATGTCGTTAGCTTCGATTTCATGAGTGAATTGGATCGATACATGTTTTGACATGAAATAGTTGAAGAATTTTTTAATATTTGACCTAGTACGAAGAAGCTAGAATATGCCAACCACATACCGCCTAAATGTGAGCTTTGCTCTGGTGACGCGAGTTACGAAAGTTATACTAGGTGCACCTTGTTCAGGTGACGCGAGCTATGAACTAGGCAAGATTTCTTGAGAGGTACGACCTTCAAATGACGAATATTTCGGTAGCAAAACATTGAATTCGCTTGACGGATGTAAATTATTTATTAGAATACGTTTAAGAATCCTTCTTCTTGTGAAGTTCATGCTGATGCTCGGAGCAAACAGAGATGAGGAGCAATACGAGGTACGTCTACATCTGCACACATAGATGAAAAGGTAATATCCATGCTACATCTATGTCTGCTCAAAGAGATGGCGAAACAACACTAGATGTACGCAGTGTGGCCGCTAAAGGTGCGGTGGTAACCCGAGAGATGAATGTCTTTATCCGCCATGGTAGACTGATGCATGGTGGCGGAGACTACTCGTAGGCATTGAATGTTCAGTGCGCTTCTTGAAAAATGTTCAGTGCGCTTCTTGACTTTGTTTATTGAGTCTGGGCCTGGTCGTCGAGACAGCAACCTTTTTACCTCCTAATTTGATTTCCTTCCAAAAGCGTCCGACGCATTCGACTTGAGGCTTCGAGGGCTGCGCGCTGAGTCGCAAATGCAACTACGTTCGTTAAAAGCAGTTGTGATTTTACCTTTGAAATATTCAGATAAGATTTAAATATCCTCTTTTCACTTCTTGAAATGGTAATTTTAAAGTGGTCATGTACGTCAACTTGAACATACAGCACTCCTGTCATATCTTCGAGTAGGAGTAATTTTTTTAAAAAGGGTAGAACTGTAAATTTTTGAACGAGTTTAATTGTAAGTTTTGAATTAAATGCGCTAAATTTTCAACTTTTTAACATTTTCTTTTTCTATTATTTGAAACAGAATTTTATGATAACCACCAAGTGTCGAATTAATTCAACTTTAATGTAAAATTTTGTTCAAGACGAGAATACCGAAATGCAGTTTCGGTAAACCGAGGTGAAATTTACTCCGACAAAAATTTAAACGAAAATATTTGTATTGACTGCAGTTTTTCGATAGAAGGATTTTATCGCACAAGTATAGTTAGAAAACTTATTTCAAAATAAAATTAATTCAAGTTTTAGGAACGCTGGAGGATGTTACTTTAATATTTACCCATCGCCAGGAGTGGAGACTACTCAAATATGACAAAATATTTTAAATTTGGTATAAACATACACAGCTAGGAGTCGCATTCAGCACAAAGATGTACGAACATTCAATTGTGAGTCACAACGACGGAGAGCTGCTGGCGTGCGGGCAGTGGCCGCTCCGCGCTGCAGTTCGGGTTCAGCAAAGTTCTCAACGCGGCGAGGCCCTTTCTCTGATGAGAAAAATAGCGAGACTTAATTGTAGGGGCAGTAGAGAATTAATTGCAACTCACAACACGAGCCATTCAGAAACAAAGAGATAGATAAATCAAGAAGCTAAATCTTTCACAGCTCCACGGGCTATAAGACTAACATTTCAGTTACACATCGACGGTAACGAAATGTTGAAATTACAAACTGAAAAATTTTACCCCGACGAACAAATTAAAAATATTTGGAAAGCTATTCTTGGAATTAAACTCAAACGTATTCAATTTCATAAATTCTCCTTCCCAGATATTTTTCCTTCTGAGTAAAAGACTTTAGTCGTGTTTGGTGCCCAGAGTCAGTAAACAAATTTAATTTTTTCTCTAACGCATAAATGTTTCGGTACATGTTTTTTATTCGTGTTCTAATTCATTTGGAGGAAGTATTAGATAAAAATTTTTATATTTAACTTTTCATTCTTTCCAGGTATTGGAAGATGTATTACTGGTTTTTAAAGATATTTTTTGTCCGAATGTATTCCACATTTTGTACATCTTTATACAAAAGCCTTGGCTAGTAAAAATTGTCTGATAATTTTAAATCTGACCTAGGTTGCATTGTCTTCATTGTACCCAAACTCTAAATCATATTTGTGTCTGACCTAAATGCCAGTCCTTTTCTCAGCAGAGCGGCCATATTGTTCAGGTTTTATTTCTGTGGTTTATGACTCTCTAACCTCGCTTCTTCATGGTATTTTCAGATATTTGCATGAATTATGTCCTAAATTCATTCTTCGTTTGAAAAATCTTAGAAAGCTGAACATCACCTTTTTTGAATAATTATCGTCATTGGAAAATCTGATCATTTGACAAATGTGTTCATTCGACAGACATGTTCATTTGATAGATATGATCGTTTGATAGATATGATCATTTGAATGATATGATCATTTGACCCAAACAAATAATCATAGGATAAATAAAATCACTTGTCAATTAATTCAAATTGTAAGAGAAATTATATTCTTCTCATGGGTAAAATATTCTTTTATTTTATTTATTGTTTCCGATGAGCTATTTATCCGCAAACATTTTGGACACAAAATTTCCTGATGAACTCCAGAATGGACAGCAAATAAGGTACTCCTTTAAAAAAATTTCTCTAAAACTACAAATAGCAAAAAGATCAGGGTGATTCATGATGAAAGAAGAGATTTAAAAGTTTCTTTTAGCGCATCAGTGCACCTACACTCATTCATAATGCGCTGAAAAGTCGTACACTTCTAGCCCTCACAACGTTGTTAACGAAAAACGAGCGAGTAATAACTGTTGAACTTCATTTACAAAATAGTGGCTCTGTTGTTAATGTGCTGAGAAATTACAAGAGAATATTTGGTAATGAAACAAATAATTCGAAGAAGTACATAAAGGCATAAAGAAGTACATTTGAAATTCAAACGAATGTGAAACCCCACAATGAATTTAAACGAAACATCACCCACGAAATAGAGATCATAACACCAGAGGTTTCAAGTATAGTAATGAACAGCACCGTTTAAAGAGCACACTGTTGTTTCACCAATAAGGGGGGTCGTATGAAAGATATTGCGTTCCACCCATAAATCTACATGGATTAAACTTTAAAATTTCTTCTTTCAGTTTAGATGAGCGTGATCTTTTTACGATTTGTAATTTTATGGCAATACTTTTTTACAAGAGGTACTTCACTTATTTTCAATCCTTTATATTCCAGGAAAACGTTAGGTCACAAGATATTCAGGAAGATTATACAGAGTATGTCAGTATCCACTGATAACACGAGTATACTAAATTGTCTATAAGTATTCAGCGTAGATTACATTTCGTTTTTTTCCTTTTAATTTATCGGATACACACAACCGGAGAACTGCCGGTAATTAAATGCAATTAATCCGTTTATATGTTGCAGTTAGTAGTAAACTTGTGATTTACAAAATATTTGACCCACGAGTTAGTTGTAAAGTAATATTGTAGAAACACAAAGATTTTAAACTTGACCATTGAATTATGCCATTCGAGTCGGAAAAGAAATAGGCCACTCAAAATATATGTTTTTCCTGTGCACATAGTTCTTGGTAATTTAGATGCAAGGGAACTTTCCTTCCTCATAGTTAGTTCTCACACGCATCCCACTGATGCTCCGACATTCGAGTGCTTCAACAAACTTACTGATGACATCGCTGTCCAAGCACGGGGGCTTGTGAATAATTCCAAGCCTCGAAAAGGTAGATTGTCTGTGCGAAAATCGTTATTGCTTTGTGGGGAAAAGTAAGTCATTAAAGACGATTTTATTTCGCATTAATAAATGACAACCTTTTAGGAGCGTTTCTGATTATAATTTCTAGAGTGTGCTCAAAAATCTGATTTTTACCGAATTCCACTAGCGTCTATCTATCTTTCTATCTGTCTATTTATCTATCTATCTCTCTATCTATCTAGTATAATACTAAAACTTAAGTCGTCTTGCTTGTTTGCTTGCTTGAAACCGTGCACAC
>VOMN01123700.1:0-38350 GCA_014899125.1 Orchestia grillus
GTACTTTCTGCCCGGCTCATAAATGCCCTATTAATTAGTTTTCGAAATTAATTTACAAAGCGAGTTTTATTTCCCCTTGGAGTATCGTAAGATCACCGCGTGACATGCTGCTGGACCGTGAACCGCTACCAAATGAACTACTCACTACTGGCAGAGATCACTGAAATAAAGAGATAGGTTTGCATAACCTGCAAAAGTCACGTGGGATGAAGCCTGTCACGTAAGATGAAGCTTGTCACGTGGGATTTAGCAAGTCACGTGGGATGAAGCAAGTCACGTGGGATGAAGGAAGTCACGTGGGATGGAGCAAGTCACGCGGGATTTAGCAAGTCACGTGGGAAGCTGGAGTACGTAAGAACGCCTCGCTGTAGCAATGCGGAGAACCCTTATTGTAAGAGGGGAAAAACTTGGATTTTCTTCTTTCTTACTAGGCTTTGTTTTCTAATAAATCTCACTGCAATACCATAGACGGAGAATCCTTCAAAGACAGGAAGGACAGTTGTCCCAAACGACGTGACTGCCCAAGAACCCGTCTGAACAGCACCAGGGCAGTGTCACCTGTGAAGTCTCGCCAGGGAATGTACTGGTGGTACTGTGGAAACATTTCATGTATTAAATAATATTGAAGGATGAAAATAGCTAGAGCAATAGTCGTGTTTTATTACCCAACAGAGTTATTCCTAAAACGCCTTCTTTTTTGAGAAACAAATCATTCATAAATGAGCATCGTCGTCAGCAGAGAACTACGTAGAAAGACCGCCGATGTAGGCATAACGGAATGGACGCCGAGTCCGACATTATCATTTCTTTCATCAGCCTCCAGGCCTGGTAGCTTAAGAAATAATAGTAAATCGCATTTCCCTTGCATTTGGATCTGATGGGCGAAAACGATTTTCTGATTTTGACACATTACGGAGAGAAATATTGCCTCTCTTGGGCCGCAAGTTATTGATGCCGTGAGATATGACGAGCGTAATGGGACCAGTCAATCTTCTATCGCTACCTCATCTCGTCGGTCCGAAATGCTCTCATTCTTCCGGGAGAAAAAAGTGCCTGCTAAAGTTTTGAAAAATGGGCACCTTGTGGAGATGGTCAATGATGATTTAAGCAAAAAACTCGCTGGCAGTAACGCGTATGTTGTTTGGTCGCTGATATTACCAGAGCTTCGGAGACGTTAGACCTGCGAAAAATAGGCCTGGTGCCGGGCACGCTATCCATCAGTTAGGCCAAATGATGGCCTTTCTAAGGGCTGCAGCGAGTGCTTGAGCCACAAGTCTTTCGACGACGTAAAAACTGTACAGAGATTTCTTCAATAATCAACTTTAAAGACATCGCCGAGGACGAAAATTTGCACCATGAACGTGTTCTGCTTCCCTGCTTGTAATTTGTTATCCAGTTACGTGTATTAAAAACCCTGCGAACGGGATCAATTTTGCACGTTGCGAAGTGCTCCACTACTGTATTTACTTTTCCAGGGAGGTGACTGACTATTATTATCATGATTAACAAAATTATAAGTAACTTCAGCGGGAGGAAAAACTCGGCGTTTCGTTGAAGGCAAATTGGCAAGGCGAAGGATGGACCAGTCCACTGAATTGCGAGGTTAAGTGCGTCAAAACCTGCAACATCGCCGCCACATCAGCGCTCAATAGCTTCTCTGCGATATTGTTCAGTAATTTGCGGTTGACTTTTTTCAGCAGTTTCGCTTAAAGCTCACTTGCATCCGTGCTTTGTCAGAATCCCAATTGACTGAAGACTGAGGTCAGTCGCTCTTTAGAAAGATTTATTAGACTAACGTCGTATTCATGGTTTTAATCAAGCTGCGACAAGCGTCCGGCGTATCTCCCGAATTACACGTTTGTGGCTTGATGACACTCATAAATCAACGAGAAGAACTTAAGTACAGCGCTTCTCAGGGCAGCCTTGACATTCTTGACGTCGATGAGCTACCCTCTCGCCCGGACACAGCGTCGTGGGTGCCACCGCCCCTCATCACTTGTGCTTGCTGCACTCAGGCCGATGTGTACGCGCCTCGCACAGATGAGCAGACAGTTACTAACCGCGCTGTCCTATGCGGAGCTCGTTGGCCTATCTTAAAGGAGGGTAGAATGTTGAAAACTACATATGTAATGTGTTTTTCTTCGCTCATGCGAGTAAACCCTGGACTATCGATCTGTCGCTAAGTCAAGGAGAATATTTTACGATTAATATCGGCAAAGGAAAGGATAAGTATATGTTATTATAAAAATCTAGGTCTATTTGTTGGTAAATGTATTACGTCACGAACGCATTTTAGCCTCGTTCATTTGCTCTCCATTGAAATACTGTGGTATGAATTAGTTATTGATTTGATTTAGAGAGTGCTGGATATAACTTAAACATCTAAAAAGCTATATCGAATCTTTCTGCGTAGATGTTCACTATACTGGCAAATGACTTCACCTTTCCCCGTGAAGGAACCAGTCCTTTGCCTTGCTGTGAGCATGCTCAGTTTTTTATGCAATAAGAAAATATGAATGAAGTGTTACCTAAATTGTCGAATCCATGTGGTCTACTTTTGTCTGCTGATTTCACAATAAAATTAAAAGGCTTTCAATCCTACTTTTACATCAACGCTCAAGTATTCATGATAACTTCCAGTCTCTCCTTAAACTTCAAATTCAGCTAGTGAAATTGAAAAACATGTAATGATTTTCCTGAAATATTTCGTGAACAATTTTCGAATTATAGTAGTTAAAAAAATTTTGTGTAATTTTCTTCAATACGAAAAAGTTCTTCCCACAACCGTGTGCTCTCCAGGTTTAATTTTGTTGTGCGCATTGTGCATCGCAGTTGAGCGGATCGAGAGTCGCACCGAGCGGTCCTGGAGAGCTGCAGAGCGAGCTAATGGCTGTTGGTTAACAGTTTGTTTTCGTGGATTGCCCTAATTTCAGAGTAAGACAATAAAACTTGCATAAATAAATGATAAAAGAACGTAATTGAGAGTGACACCTTTAAAATAAGACTGACCCATTTTCAGTCAATTTGGTCAGTGCATTCTAAATCTTTGGTACCGCACACGTGAGAACCTTCTCTAAGTGCAATACTTGATGCATACTCTGCGAAAATAAATAAATATGAAATCCTGTGTCTTATGTTTAACCGTTTTTGTAACCCACGGGTATGCGCATACTTTTAGAGACTCATTTTTTATGAAATATTTTCAAAAACCAGTATTATTTCCAATTATCCTGTAACAAACGAGTTAATACCAAAAACGGTCCACTTATGTGTCTCTTACGACGCACTTTCAGTATCATCTGCTTTCGTCACAAAAGAAATCGTCGAGCAGTTTTAGATTTGACAGACTCCATAGCATCAGTCGGGAGGTTTACAGTCCATGTAAGATTTCTTTTTTTCAAACTCCCTAGGAAATGCATATTTTTCCTCATTGGATATGAATATGAACAGGGAAGTCCATACCTCATCCACTTTAATCAAATTCTCAGAATTTTATCATGGATGCCGTCAAAAGTCTACGTTGTGGGAATTAGAACTGGAAAAATAGTAAAACCAGCGTACGATGTCAGAGTTGAAGTTGCCCAATAATCGCAAAAGAAATACGCGAGGTATCAGGCGAAGACCATTTGAAGAAACAATCATTTTCGAACCGAAATACCTTAACGTTCATGAGATCATTTACTGCAGAAACGTTCAGCGCTATGACGATCTCCACGTCACTACAGGGAAGATAAATTCTCGTTAATCGGCAGTCCACCGAGCCTACCGTTAAAGCCACTGAGAAAGGTATGTCTCGTATCTCCAAATCAAGAGCCCAACGCTCGCTGGAACCGCCGATGTATCGAATCAGGAATGTCAGCGACCGATACGTTCTCATTTCAAGGCGAGTGAAGCCGTAGGTGCAACTTTTGGTTGCACTAACGCCCGCATTAACACAATATTAAGTTTCTGCCTTGAGAGACAGCAAGCATCCTTTAGAGGAGCATGTAGCTAGTACAATGGAGGCTGCACGCAAGCCAGGAGGAGGCGGCGGTAGTTTCGGCAGCCGAATGTCGGCTTTGCAGCCTGCCATCTCCGGCATAATCAACAGTCATTCTTCTTAGTTCGTGTTGTTGTGGTGCTCTTGTCGTAAATAACTGCAAACCTTCTTGCGATCGGAAGCCGCTGGCATCTCTAGAAAGTGTTCTGGACTGAGTCGGCTGCGAAGCCAGACGCGATCGCTATATGTGCAAGGCCAAGAGCTGGATACTGAACATTTCATAACGTACAGTTGATGATGATAGCTTGTATTTTTAAATTCAAATATTTTGAACAACGCTTTCAAGAAAATAGAATTCAGGTCTCTAATGACCCAATGTACTTGTTGCTTTAGGGTGGTAAATGTTTGTTTCAATGAGCACAGATGGAAGGCAAAGGAGCTAACGATGTTATCTGAGCAGCGCACTAACAAAGCTATGCAATACGAGCAAGATAATGTCCAAGCAGGTTCGTGTGCTGACGTGGTTGCCTAAGCGCTTCCATTTGCTCTCGATACACGTAAGCTCTTGAAGCCTTTCGGTGCTGATATTATTTTGATGGTAAGTAATTGCTCTCGATGTTCGTTGTCACTTCAGACTGGTAAACGATCTGTGAGCATAAAAGGAAATCTCTTCATTGCAGAGGCCAGAATATCGAAAGAAATTGTAATGTACATCGAGTGGTCGCCATAAACTTGAATACAAATGCACCCTTTACTTAAGTTGGAAATTTTAATAATCGCTTTGAAGATATTTTCACTGCCTTTTTCTCCGTTGCCCGTTGTACTTCATTTACAAAGTCAGTCTTATCTTAAACGATAAAAATAAATTAGATAAAGTTCTTAGCATATAATTGAGCAGAAGAAGTATATTCGTGCACCTGACTGTGTCTAGAGCAAGTAACGGACGAGAAACTTTGTGAGAACTCCATAACTCCAGTCAGGTTGCGTACGAATCTTTTTATGAAAGTTAAATTTTGATAACATATTGTTTATATTTCATTATTGCTCTTGTTGTTTCCTGCTCTCTAACTCAATACTACCTTCAAGTAATTTACGGAAGTTAGAACGTGAATCTGAAAAAGAGCCGAAGGACTTTCTGAACATCGTTTCTCCTGAGTCGCTAAATGCTGCGGGAGTCACACATCCTCGCCTAAAGTCCTTCAGAGTTCCTGTAGATTACCACTTGAAATTAACTATTTCTCCTGGACATAAAGCGTTAAAACTATCTTTTTATTGACCACTGCGTGGATTATAGAGAGCCGAGACCGCCACTTCGCTCTTTGTCAGTTCATATTGAGATCAACGAGACCTAAAGCCTTTATCTCGAGAATTTCAGTGCATAAATGCATTTTATCGTAATGAATCGGGGCTGAGAGGAAGCTGGGGCGGCTCTGAGTAGCTCGTTGCCACGGACATTTGACGCCCGATCTCAGAAGATATACAATAGAATTTTAATGGAGCCTTTATTAGTGATATGCACTTGAGATCGTCGCAAGGACGGGGTCTTATACAGCGTTGCTGAGTGATAGATTACCGACAAACGCTCAGCTCGTTCATGACGTAGAGGATGCTAGATTTTAGTTTCGTTCACCAAGATCGTCTGTTTTGAATCCGATATTCGGACGCAGAACTAAAGGGTGTAAATAAATAGTATATTTACTAAATAAAATTACTTGCAAGGTATCCTTGTACATTACGTACAAAACAGCGGATCGTGAATGCATCACGACGAGTCTGTGAAGGTCCACATTTAAGTCCCCCAATTTCCCCCTCGAGAATATTGCACGACGTCAAATTCGAAATGGCTCAAGCAAGCTAATTTTCTTCCGTGCTTTACCTGTGTGACCTTTCGCGTACGTGCATTAACAACTCTGGTTGCTTTGGTTGATTATAATACTTACGCTTGTGATTTCTAGGGAATCGGATTGCCGAAATCATTTTCTTTAAACGAGTTTGACTCATAAAGAGATACACTCGTTCATAAGCCTTGATAGAGAATAATGCAAACGAGCTTATCAGACTTGACAATCGGAGTAAGAACATAAGTGCATGGCTCCAGCCAAACGTAATCGTCATTATTATCTTCTGTCTGCGGCATATCTCGCGGGCATGTTATAAGAAATTCAGATGCGTCGCAGTGTTTGCCTGACCGGCATTGCAACAGTCGTCTCCGCAGCTGTATCAGTTTCAATGCCCATAACCACACAAAACACGTTCTGGTCTTTCTAGTAATTTTCCATAAAAGTGAATAAGCCTCCGAATAAACAGCTGCCTAGGATCGGTAATCATGGATGCCGTATGTACTTCGGCATTTGGTTTTGGTATGGATTTTGGCTCGCAGTGAGCTGCTCTAAATATGCTGTGCATTGAAACATGACCACAGTCAGATCACTTTCAGATCAAAAGCACGAACCTGCTTTATAGGTCCATGACAATTTTAGTGCCAGGTATCCATGATGCAGATAGAAAACTTACACTTTGCGGTATGAAAATGACGCGCAATCATGTTATAATTCGGTTCTGTGGATCGACATAAGAATATAAAGAATGCCTGAGAGGATGTTGGTGTGCTTAAACCTGCAATTATTTTCCAATAACTTGACCTTCTTTTCCGTATTTGAATTACTCAATCCTAAATCAGGCCAAATCGTTCAAATTCGAGCAAAAAAGTGCAATTTGGAAGAGGGCCCAGAAATTACAGATGGCAGTCTCGCTGCTACTGTACGCAGTGGCAGCCTCGTGGAAATTACAGAGGGCCGAGTTCACCGAAGCGTGGCCCTCTCCGGTCTGTACGCATCTCATTTGTCCGATTGATTTGATTTATTTGACTCCGGTTGGGTGCGTGGACGCATCATTTCTGTACAGAGCGAAGGTTCCCGAACTCTATTTTGTCTCGCATCAGCGTAACACCCAGCGCTTTTCTGTGAAGCTTGAAGTTTTGGTCTTTACCTGGTTCTCTATACCACCTATACCACTCACAGGTCGGTTTGTCGCTGATGTCATTTTTATTATAATGAAGGAGTAAACTAGTCTTTAATGAAATTTTATTTGCCTTAATCAAATGATGTTTAATTTGTCATTTGTGAAATTCCATTTGTCATGAATGACATTCAGTTAGCCGTAAATTAGATTTACTTTTGTCATAACTGATATTTAATTTCTCGCAAATGTCATTTACTTTGTCATAAGCGAAACTAAATTTCTCCTGAACGTGACAATGGCCAAATGTGCGACTGTCACAAGTTCGCTTTGACGGGAACGGGGCAGCAGCTGTGACAACGGTACTGCCTCGACAACGTTTTTTTTCCGCTGGAGACCTTCATTCAGGACAGAGGGTTTGAAGGTGTGAAGGTCCTGCATCTGAATTGCTAGAAAAAATACCATGAAATTATGATTGATATTGGGTTGTGCAAACGAAGCTTAACGAGTTTTTGTAAGTGAATTTATTGCGAGCAAAATTGTCAGATGCGCTCTGAATGTGCGCATTCTTTGTCATAAATGAGTGGAAAATTTTGTAGGAATCTTTATATTAGTTATCACGTATGGATATGTTTAAGCCATACTCTACTTCCCTTGTGTTTTGTTGTTATTAAAGCTCTTTTTTTTAATTTGATGCGTTTTCGTCAATTATGGATGTGACGTCAATAGATGTGACAGGCTCCCTGCCTGTTCCTGCCTCGTATAACTCAGAAAGGAAACCTAACTCGAGCTTTCTCCCATCCAGCGAGTAATTGTGTCACTGATGAATGCTTCGGTCATACATTCGAGTACGCCATCACTCGATGTGGTATTACGAAACGAACTCAATCATTTTGAAGCCTGTAGTTCCCGATAACAGTTGAAAAAGTATTCAGGTATCTAATTTTGGTCCGCAATGAAGCATTGTAGACGGTCTCTCACAGGCATAAACCAGCAAGGCGCTGTAAGAAGAGAAAATTAAAATGAGTAGGTACGAGTTTTGTAAAATTTGTTGTTTACAGCTGCTATAATCATTGTCCTACAGATCTGTGTACTCTGTTGAATAAAACCAAAGTCCTTTCTTCCCTTCATGAGCAACATCAATTTCATCTCAATAAACACCAGCGCTAACTGGTATTCTGATAATTACTTTCAGAAAAACAAGCAGCAGCTGCTCAAATCAGCTCTTTTTTGCTACCTCGTGATAAGCAAAAATTTTCTCACTTTGTCAGGAACCTGGATTAAAACTATACAAGTGAACGAGGGTGCGGAGTGAGGCTAGGTCTTCTCGGCTTTCATAGTCAAACTTTTTTCTGTTTTGCTTCCGGACGATTGGATGTAAACTGCAGCTCTGCTGGCTGCCCCAGCTGCCCATGTCTTTCACCATCTGGGTGAGTTATTATAAACCTAGTTACCACAAAAACTTAAATTGAGGATGGCAAATCAGGATATCAAAAACCCTCGTCGACGAATGCTAATCACTTCTTTCAGTGTTTCCAGTTTCACTCGGAGTCAAAGGTTCTCTAGATGTGCATTTTGTAACAAAATGTCTATGAAAATTTCAATGAATAAGAAATGACGTGTATGTGATACTCGTGACGTACCAGCAAGCCGAGAATTTCAAGTTATGACCTCCGCGACATCGAGGGCCACTCCACACAGTCACTCCCCTGTCCGGTGCATCTTCCAAGGCGCTGAACTTAAAATTCGCATCCACGAGTGCCATCGCTAGCGGCATCAAAGCCGTTCGTCACATTCGAGCCAAGTGCCGCCCACAGCTTGCGGTGTTCGTGCGCGCGCCTCTGGCCGACGAGGGCTGAGGCATCGCGCGGCGCCCGCCGAGTGCCAGGCGCAGCGCAGGGCAGGTCGCGCTCGCCCCCCACAGCATGGTTCAATGGACTCTAAGAGGGGTTTAATGGGGGGTTCAATGGACTCTAATTAAAAAGCCCGCCAGGCACCGCAGTGCCAGTGCTGCTCGCATTGTCATGCTGATGGCATGTGCTACTGGTATGGCCGGAGCAATAACGCTAATGACTTGCCAGACACATTGCCTTGTCTCCTTGATGAAGACAGCAGGTCGTTTACATACTCCTATGGGGTCGAGTCTATTGATGTGTAGAAACTATGGTCAAAACAAAGCCTTTTTTCTTTCAGAAGATTCTAAAAAGCAACACTCAACTGAAAAAGATAACTTTCAGTTACTTATTTTGCTGTTAGCGAATTTGATCATTGAGTTGACCAAACTCTTGCAAAAATGCTGAAAGTAAAAACAAACTGAACCCTGCTGAAGGTCTTGGTGATTTTAATTCACACGACACGTTCGCATGGCTACTCAATTTATCTTAAAGCGTATTTCTGTAAGCGTACACGACAAAATATTAGTGGAATTAGAAATAAAATAAAACCTTCGGTGAACTGCCTCGTGCGGCTCTCCAGTCAGCGCGGCGACTTGGGAGACAGACTCTAAAGGCGGGCTAAGAGCAGAAATATTCAACAGGAACTACCAAATAAGCAACATTCGGAGATTTCTGGAGCCATTTCACAGGATACATCCGAACAGCCTTGCATTTCAACAGTGACGTTAAGGGCGGATAAATCAAATGAAAATTACGATAACTTTCAACATAAGAAAATCAAATGAAAATAACAATAACTTTCAACATAAGAAAATCAAATGAATATAACAATAACTTTCAACATAAGAAAATCAAATGAAAATAACAATAACTTTCAACATCAGAAAATTCCGCGGCCCCGACGACTCACTGGGCAGTGGTTGTAGGACGCATGTTTAGCTCTGGGAAAATAATATCAAAATAATTTTTTCCCCGAAAATCTCCGTAAATTATCCATGCCAATTACGAAGCGCAGTAAAGCTATGCGAGCTGCTGGCCGGTGACATTTGCATAATTTCCAATTGTGTAGACACATGTCACTGCGTGAGCCTTAAGCTCCATGTAGTTCATGTGTCTTCTCATTGGGCACTGAAGGACTATAAAACGTTGAAACAAATAAAAAATTTATGAGATGTAAAACCTGGTCTTTCGTAAATGCAGTTTGGGGAACACGTGGATGGAAAATTGTGAATATATGATCGCTAGCGTACAATAGGACACGCGTCATTAATACATTAAAATGTGATGCATCTCATCACAAGTAGGTGAGAAAAAGACTGGCTTAC
Source organism: Orchestia grillus (assembly GCA_014899125.1). Classification (NCBI taxonomy): domain Eukaryota; kingdom Metazoa; phylum Arthropoda; class Malacostraca; order Amphipoda; family Talitridae; genus Orchestia; species Orchestia grillus. The sequence continues at coordinate 10,158 of VOMN01123700.1, forward strand.
CTTCATTGTTAAGAAATCAGCACACCACCAGCTGTACACCACCAGCTACTAACCACCAATAATCTAAGAATAAAATTTAGTACGTCACATTCAAGAGTGATCTTATCGTGATCTCAACATTGAATGTTGCTATTATATATTTAGTTTCGGAAATTTCCCGAAAGAAAGAACTAAAAATCAAACAAAAATCCGCTTTGATGAAATCTATTATTTCTAAATTATTTAAGCAAATATCATCGAATTCTGAACGTGTTTGTGCTCGGAACTGGCGTCAGCAACACTAGGACGTCAGAAACACTAGGGCGTCAACAACACTAGGGTGTCAGCAACACTAAGGGCGTCAACAACACTAGGGCGTCAGCAACACTAGGGCGTCAGCAACACTAGGACGTCAGCAACACTAGGGTGTCAGCAACAATAGGGCGTCATGGGATCACTTGTGCACGCGCTGATGTCAGCATCTGGCTCCTGGAGCTGGAAACCAGCCCTGGCTGCGTCAAATCGTGGTCCATTTTTGCTCGAAGTATTGGTAGAAAGCAAAGGGACGACAGAGTGTAACTCTTTACATTCACGTTCTATCTGACAACTTGTTCTTGACTCATCCTTCGCATTAGAACTGCACAGTCGAAAACTTGAAAACGTCCTCCGAGATTTTTGTATCTACTGCGTCACAGCCGCCAGCGCTCTCAATTGACGCCATCGTATTGGTGCTCGTACGATTTGCAACGCACCAAATTACGTAGGTCTGGTGTAATGTTTACGTATGACAACCTTTGGGGGGACGTACACATAAAGATTATGGTTATTATTGTTATTTTTGGAGGAAAATTTGTAAAGTTACTGATGATGACATTACAAACAGATAACTGGGCGTATTAATTGATAAATTCAATCTAAAATCTCCTTTGAATAATTAGATAGCGATGTCATTCATATATTATTCTCGATCAATATGCATTTTATGCGTCAGTTTCCCTGAGAGTGAGAAGATTTCTGTTCTGTCCGATTGATTTCAAATCTTTTCCCAAGTTCAGTTATTAATGGTTATGGCTATAAAAGATTGCAGGTTTATTTGAGAAAAAGTCTCGATCTCGGAGAAAGACGCGTCGTCTTTGTAGCGTTCCGACAACAAGCGAAAGCTACAACAATTTGTGCTGAATAACCGCCAGCATTTTTTACGCGATCAGTAAAATTTTTTGGCATTTTGCCGTGGCTCAAAATGACTTTATGGCCCTAATTCGGAACCGTTGAATGCAAGTTAATTGAAAGCCGATTATTCGTCGAGTGAAGGAGAGAACTTGACTTACAGGTGAACACGCACAGCGATTTAATGGACCATTCGTTGATCACCGCATGAGAGATTAGCGGTCATTTGGAGTTAGCCGATTTTTTACCCCTTTGAATGTGTCGAACAAAAACTCGGACGCCCTGCCGAAGGCAGACTTTTCCCTTAGGTTTATTGTAGCATAGGCCCTGATTTAGAATGTTACTGTCGTTCGACCAAGAATGAAAGAGAGATAGAAACTGAATTTGGCATCGACTTCAGACACCTCACACCCTAACTTCCGCGATCAGGCCGAGTTTGGAGCTCGTCTTCATGTTATTTCAAAGCTCAAGTGGAATAAAGGAAATTTCATAGCAGGCGGCGGAGGTTAATCAGAAGGTCGCACCATATAAGCGGATAGTGACCGGTTTTACCTCAAAAAATCTCTTGCATAAATTAGCTCACCAACGCTTATTCTAAGCTATGTACATCAACGGAACACTTCACTTCTAATTTTCCAATCTGTACCGACACTCTGATGCACAGTAATGCCCTGGTGATTACTTTGATTGCTAGCTAGACTTCAGCATCCATTAATTCCTTAAATTTATTTAGAAAGTAAAATTTTGGGCTCCACTGCAGTTTCCTATGCAGCTCCTGCGTCTCAAGTTGCAGCCGCGGCCCCGACGTGCGCCCCACACCCCCAGCGGGGGCGGCCAGCGCTCGGCCCTGGTGTGCAGTTACGCTCTACGGACGGCAGGAACTGACGCCATGCTCAGCTCTGAATTTCATTTCAAAGTCCGCGTAATTGGCTGCTCGTGGCATGCAAATCTGAGCCAAAAGACCTAATTTACTTTTGAGGAGCCGCAATGGTTTTCTGTTCCCTGCAAATTGATGGGAATTCTGCTCGTTTGCACGCTAAATGTCATTGCCTCTTTTAACCTCTGCTTTTAGAGTGCTTCACTCATTCGTAATCGCACAGATGGCTCGAATAAATTCAAATTCGAATTGAACTCACTGATTTTAACACCCGCCCTCGGTAATGCGCGGCTTTGTTGTAATCAACATGCAATTTTAGTTGGAGGCAACACGATCGAGCCTCTGAAAGCTCGTTCCCGATCTTTGTTTCCAATCTTCAGAAATTAGAATGACGAAATTTCAGTGGTTGTAGGTCATGAAACACACCTAAATTTTACCCGTAGCTAATCTTGATCGTGGTTTCAAAGAACCGGGCTGCTCCTCTGCAATTCTCTGAAAATTGAATATTCATTAACTGCGAATCAAGGTAAAGTTTCGAAGAGAAGTCACAGCTCTAGCAGTGAGTCTGCCTATCATGTCATTTGAGTGAGGGCTTGATCAGTAGTTGCCCGTCATGGAGTTGATACTAAACAATTCTTCAGTACTGAAAACTTTCATCAATATTTCTCATTTTTACGTGAAGCGACTACGATCCTATTTGAAGTCATTAGCTATGTAGGACGAAGTAATTTTTGTCGAGTGCGAGCTAGGTGATTGTACTGCCACTGACATCCCCAGACAGTCAGCACTACAGTCAAGCGAGAGAATGTACTGCCTCTGACGTACCCAGACAGTCAGCACTACAGTCAAGCGAGAGAATGTACTGCCTCTGACGTACCCAGACAGTCAGCGCTACAGTCAAGCGAGAGAAAGAGATCGCGTTGAAGAAGGTTCCCAGGACGTCCGTGAGAAACAGACAGATTTGCACGAATGTTGACCTCTTAATATTTTCTTATACCTTCATGGGGTTTGCTAAGAATCCTTCAAAGTTCTTGTTAAAACTTGTGAGGATTTTTATATATTTTGCAATCAGGATAAATTACACAATGGCATTAAAGATGCGAGAATTGAAAAATGTGCTGTGATGTCGTGTACTGCGGCCACCTCAGTGCGCCACTGGGAGGAGCGAAATAAGGAACGAAAACACGCTCCTTTCGTGTAATTTTTCAGTACTTTGGCGCCTGCCTTCCTCTATTCCAGTGAAAAATATATTGCAATCGACTGAAGCCCTCATTAATCTGACAACAATGTAGGATTTGGGAACCGTTATGGCTTTCATTATAATCAATGGATTAATTATTTTTGCAAACTTATATAACTGATGCGCCAAGAGAGTTGACTTTCCTGAAGCTAATATGCGTTCCATTGCCACCTGTTGAGAACATCATCACGTGGAACTTTACATCGCAGCTCGACTCTCGTAATCTAGAAGCTTTGAGAGAAAGTAAGAAAGGTAGGAAAAACTTTCCAAAATATTTGAATAGCTAGTTAATGTTAGACAAGTTTGACAAGCCCTACGTACATATTAGAGCAAGTCGATCGACTACGACTTTGTACAAGCTTAAGCGCACGGGAAACTCATGATGTACTCGAAGCCGGTCTCGTTTTCTCTACACATTGAATATTTTATCCATAATCCAGGCTTGGTCTAACCACTATTTCCCGGACCGGACAGCTACTGCACCGTAAATTGGGCCCCAGCCACACACAAGGGCCGCATCAATGTTCGTAAACGCGATTTGAGACTCCCGTCCTTAACGATCCTAATTTAATATACTTTATGCTCAATTTAGAGATGCCTACGAATATCTATCGTCGAGGATCAAACAACTTAAATTTTTTGTACAAAATTGGTTCTGTTTGTGATTTACCTAATGTGCATTAAACAAAAATTTCTGGTGAACCGGCTTTGTCAATCTTGAGCAGGTGCTGTTCCCCTAAATAAGGAGGTGCTGTTCCCTTAAATAAGGAGGTTCAGTTCCCTGAATAATGACGTTCTGTTCCCTAGATAAAAAGGTGCTGTTCCCCTCCATAAGGAGATGCTCTTCTTATAACTGAAAAGGCGCTGTTCTCCTAAATTATGAGGGGTTGTTCCCTCAATAAGAAAACACTGTTCCTCTAAATTAAGAGGTGCTGTTCCCTTAATAAGAAAGCGCTGTTCCCCTAAATTAAGGGGTCCTGTTCTCCCAAAAATGGAGGTGATTCTCTATTTGATAAGGAGGTGCTTTTCCCTTGAATAAAGTGGCGCTGTTCCCCTAGATAAACAGAAGCTGTTCCCTAATACAGAGATGCTGTTCCACTAATAAGGATGTGCTGTTCCCCTTAGTAAAGAAGGAATTTCCTCGTCGATATCGAGCCACCGTTCCCTTAAATAATGGGGTGCTGTTCTCCTTCATTAAGAGGTGCTGTTCCCATATATTTCCTTCCAAAATCATCTATAAATCCCTGTTCAAAATTTGAATACCTAGCGCGAGAAAGTCAGTAACAGTAGTTTTATTTTCACAGCTATTGATACTTCAGTAACACATTTCAGACCTAATTTGAATTGAAAACTAGACTACCTGCTGCGCCTGCAGCCGTACCTTTCCGGCTTTACGTCTGCCCATCGCCTATCAGGGGGTGGTATGATTCATTGCAAACGTATCGCACCCATGAGGGAAATGTGTGTTTATGCGAGCTTATAAAACTTTAATTCTCATGAATATTTTCTCCCCACATGCATGCTAAGCTTTGACGACAGACACAGTGTTGTACTAAAATGCAGTTTTCGAAGAATCTGAACAATACAAATGCTCCAAAAATGCTTAACACCAATGCATTTGTATGCACTACTTAGCTAATTACCTCTTTCATTAAGTTTGTAGAATAAAACAATTGTTGGGGAAATACTTGTTTCAAACTCGGAGCCATTCGTGCCCGCGCTCGCGCTGGGCGAGAAATGGGCAGCGGTAGGAAACGCGGATCAGATGACTTGGAAAATCTGAAGAGCATTCCTAATTTTATTTGCCGGAATGCACAAAGCTGTTCCTGCCACAACTTCTGAGGAAAAAGCTGCGCAGCAGACACCTTTGATGCATAAAACGTGGCAGTGAGAATGAGTGCAAATTAAAACAGGGGCTCTGGCGTGCACGAACTCGCGGTTTCTGCCCATGGGAGTCGGACTTATTCGCAGCGCGCCAGCATGAGAATGTTTATGGACCTACTTCTTTCACAGTTTAAGTAGCCAAAACTCTTTTTCCAGACGCTGACCTTAGAATGAGTGCAAAGGTGGAACACTTGCCTATTGCTTCACAAATATGTAAAGCAAAATCGCTTGCATTTCTCTGCTTTCTAGCAGAGCTACAGTTCCGGCTTCGAGGTTCGAGCAAGAAATTTTGACTTAAAGTTGTGTGCTAATCTCAGCTTTTGATTATGACGTTCTGATGATTTAATCATTTAATTAAAACATTAAACCAACCTGCTTTACCTGCTTCAAAGTTACCGCGTATCAAGGATAAGCATTTATGTTGGTATGGGGATTCTTTTATTGCCCACCTAAATAAATAATAAAAACTGCCACTGCATTATATCGACCGCATTATTATGTTATACGAGCTTATCATTAACGATGAGCGCCTTTTTAATTATAGGCCGGGTCCGCTTGTAATTACTAGCTTTTGTGTGGAGTTTGTTCCTTTAAAAACAGGTTTACGTGCAGTAGCGAGGACTCTTTCAATTACCGCTGATCGTATCGGGCATAGACACAGCAAAACCACCGCGTTACAACGCTCTGAAATGTTATCATCGACTTTGTTCATTCTGGAGCTTGGATCTTCAGGAGTTTGGGCTGTCAAGAGTAATCTCAAAGAGATACTTGGTAATCACGATTAAACCGAGGGAGCTGCGCATAATTCAAGGGCCTCGTCCTAGCCCATCATGCAGAGCAATGTCTTGAGTTCCAGCAGGCGTCTCGTGGGTGTCTTGTGGAAACGGACTTGGCGTTTGAGCCTCTACGAGCCGTGCTTCTCACTCCTCATTTACGCGTGGTCTATGTGCCCATCAGCCTCGTTTGAGATCGAAACGAAAAACTGAGGGAACGATAAGACGATTCAGCGTACCTCGTTTTATTAGGAAAATTGCAACTTCTCAAAAATATTGTATCTGCCCTATAAAAATAAACGGAGTAAAATTTTTTGACACTAGTATCGGTTTTTAGGATACGTTTCCCCTGCTCAACAACTGAATTTTTATGACATTCCAAAGTACAACGCTCGACCGTCAACTTTTTCCACACCCTTGTAAGCTCCTCTAGGCCAGCTTTGGAGAGCTTTTGAATTTTTCCTTTTATGTCTTAATTTTCAGGCAAATTATAAAGTTCCCTGAAACTGAGTAGAGTTCGCAATATATACAAAAAATCCAAAGCGACAGCCTAATAATTATCCCAACGTGAACGACTTACAAGCACTTATGTACCTAAAATTCTCTCCTAGTCCCAAGTTGGTCTCAAGGATTTCCCAACTAAATATTTCGTTCAAGGGAGCTAATAATTGGCTCCCACTTGACACCTGAATTACGTTCAGTAGAGTTCACTGGTGGTTTTCCTTGGCCAAAAAATAGATGTTGCTAAAAAATGACCTGACTAAAACAAGTCAATAAGCTCTGAATTAAACTGTTTTGTTTTGAAATCAATGATTTCTTGGCAAAAAAAATCGTAATTCTAAGTAATTCATCGTAGTACTAGAATATTTATACCCAAATTTGATGCTCGCGATGAAAAGCTGGTACTTTCCTCGATCATTTTGTTGAACCATTTTTACGGCCAATTTTCAGGATCCCGCTCTCTGGTTAGAAATAATTTTATTCAGACCTATGAAAGGAGTACAGCCCATTAAAGTCGTCCTAGGAAAATTAGCATTCCTATTTTATACGATTTGTTTAATTCTTATTGATAAAGTTCTACTGTCTGATGCAAAAACAATAAAATTCTTTTGCCATTAATTCGGAAAATGTGATTTCACGAGAATTCAATCTGTCTCCCACTGATGCAGTGAAGCAAATGAAGCCGAAAAATCATAATAAGAAATCTTTGGAAAATAAAATAAATTAATGCCAAAAACTGGCATCCTTCAAACACAGAAGCCTTTGAGTAAGAGTTGGTTGGTACGATGGAAGGAAGAACAAGTAACGAGCACAAAAATCACGTTTCAGCTCACAAAATTTGTTTCGTTGCCGCCGTGGTTTTCACCAGGACTTGTGTACAGGCAATGTCGCACCTGCACAGGCAATGTCGCACCTGCACAGGCAACGTCACACTTGCGCAATCAATGTCGCACCTGCACAGGCATCGTGCGATCAGTGATGGCGGAGGCCACCTGCTACTTCTACCACAGGTTTGGTGCTGCGTATTAACGGTTATCATGCCGTAACTTTGTCAGTGTTCTTCTCAACATTTTTTAGTTTTTCTCTTCATTCATATTGATTTTGCTTCATTTTATGTACGCTTTAATTTTTAATAGCTTCGAAGAATTAAAAAGTCCCTGAACAGTGATCAGCTGAAGTAAATATTACTTTATGCAGAGCATTATCAACATTCATGTGATTCACTTTAACCATACTGTTATTTAGTTCGGTGGGAATCATGAAAATCGAAAAAGAAATTCATCAGAATAATTGAAAAATAAAACAACCCTGTCGTTCTGTAATTCTTCTCATTACTCATTTAAGTAGTCGTATCAAATAATTATACACAGTAGTCGTATCATTTGAGCAGTCGCATCAAATAATGATACGAAGTAGTAGTATCATTCAAGTAGTCGTATCAAATAATTACACAAAGAAGTCGTATCATTTAAACCATTTGAGCAGAGCTCGGAGAAACGCAAACGTTCGAATACCAAGCAATGTAATTAAGCAGTCGTATCAAATAATTATACAGAGTACAACTCCATACAAGTTTTCCTGCCAATTTTCCAAAATTTCATTATGAGGATGTGAATGAGGCAGCGAAGTACCGCACGCTGTTGCCGCAGCTCCATCATCAGTTCCGTGAACGCAAGTAAATGCCTGAAATCAAGTAAACCAACAAAAATTGAGATCGTTCTTAATCATTGATCGTCTATTTTATCAGACATGCGCTCGTTTTTATAGAACTGGTGAAGGGGCTGGGCTCCGATACGTTTTCTAAACAGATATGATTAATTTTCTTGAAGTATTTTTCGCTTTAAGTGTTTAATGAATTAACGAACAAAGCAAAACAAGGATTTTTTCACTTATTGATTATATCTTAATAAACATTATGTGAATAATACAATATTTATTATATTATATGACTAATATATTATATTTTATCAATAATATATATTGGAAATTCAAAAAATTCTTCGTGTAAAGCTGATTCTTGAGATGTCAGAGTCAAAAAAAAATGTAGGAGAATAATAAAAAATAAATTTGTTAATTTAGCCCGTAGGGTAGGAATTCTTTCTGAGCAGGTCAATTGAGAGAATACGTGGGGCAAACAATTCCGGTACCTACATCCCTCATCACTCGCCCAAGTGCTCCGCTGGAACTGAGTGATCAAATTGCATCGCATCCACGAGTGCGAAGTAGAGTCATTCTCACGAATAAGGAATTATAGTTCCAAAAATATCAAAAATTTCAGCCCTGCAAAAACCTTGCACAGTTAACAAATGATATGATTACTTCGCGCTTATGCGAGTCTATCTGATACGTTGAATTACATTCTGTAATGAATTATTTGTTGTCCGAAATTTTATTTTATCTCGGTAATCTCAGTCTTAATTGCTCGGTAAGCCTCCGTCACAATCGTATAAATGTAGTTTTAAGGCCCATAACTCCACAAAGTGTTTGTTTGGAAAATTTGGCCATAGCTCGGAGAAGTACTATCTGTTCTTCGAAATATATTATATCGTTAAAAAGATACGAGAATTCGGAAACTTGAAGGTTCACATCAAGATCTCGATTTCGTAGGCATCTCGCCGGCTAGCAGGGCTGTGTTGATCTCCACGATAAGCTCACCGAGTCGGAGCCTGATCAATCAACTGCTCACACAGCGCCATTCGATACCAAGACGACCCTCTGCTGTCAATGATTCGATCAATAGATAAGCCCTTGCACGTCCGCAGCCCTGAGAGAGACCTGCCTGCCGAAGTGCTGTGGGTTCCACGACGCAAGGTACCGCGTTCCGCTCTCAACTGTGGAGTTAGGGCTCGATTCCAAGTTCGAACAAACTGGTTTTCACAGAACCACGGAGTGCTTCTCTGGGAAAAAGAAGCCAAACTTCACGTTCGTCACATCACTCACGCGTTGAATCTAACGATGTACGGCACGTTAAGTGTGTTAAAATTTATAAAGTTCTTTGTTTAATAAAGTTTTTCGCCAGCCTGCTTCATTGTGACTGCGGTGGAATTGATGCGATCGAACCATATTCAGTTCCGTACAGTCGCTGCTCCTCGTCATGACCCACGTAGCATGCAAAATATACTGCTGTGAAGTAGACGTACAATTCATCTAAACGTCCTAACTATTTTAGAGTATCTCTACGAAGCCACAAAATGTCCCACTTTCAGCGTAAAGTCTTATGACTTCCTCACAGAACATACTAATATTGATCGCCCGCTTGTTTCGCTGACGCTTCAAAAGGCTTGGCATCAGATAGGAAGATGACTTACAGTTCCAGCCATTGGACGCAAACAAAAACACTGTCAAATACTCGCCAATTATGCAAATGGTGTGGTATACAAATGGCACCTAAGTATAAGGGAGCCAATTTGTTACCATCCACTGTGCGCAGAAAGCAAACGGCCTCAAACTAGAGTGGTGTAAACGTTCAAAAAAGAATCCATCAATTACACTGTTTGTTCTTCATCACATTTGAATGAGAACAACGCCACACTTCTATTGGAAGGGTATCAGTTTAGGGGAGCCCTTCTCAGATTGATGGCTGACTACAGGCTATCGTATACGGCAAGAACATATTTGTACTAGGAAAGGGATGATGTCTGGGTCCCGCATGTCTAGGCACGATGAAGACATATGTTTACATGATAACACTGGGTCGTAAGTTCAGACTATGGCAGTGCAAAGTTGACGTGTGTCGGATACGCTGCTGCAGCGAGAGCAGCCTAGGCAGATATTCAGGCCGCTGGTCTCTATAGGTCCGTGATGTCAGAGATGTTTACGTAGCGAGTTTTTCGCGAAATTTTTTGCACTCGAGTGGCTGCATACATCATTTTTTATCTTTCCAAGAGGGCTTGTTGAATACAATCATTTGAGTGTTATCACTGAAGAATTTTGAGCAGCCCAGCCAACTTGACACGGGAGAAAGATGCTAGAGAGACTCCATCGGACGCTGCCGGCGCGGCCCACAAACAATGAGGAAAATGCTGCAGCGTGCCAGATGCTGTGGCCCGGACTGATGCCGTGAGCCAAATATCACTTTCCTAGAAATGTTTTGTTGGGCCCTTTTGCTACCGGCCAAGGAGACAGTGAGGCCCACAAATGCTCGCCTGGAGCACTGCCGGTAAAAGCAGCCAAACAGCAACTCGAAACTTGTTTTTGTCTCGTTAGACTAAATTATTGTTTTAAGAAAAAAGAATACCTTTACTTGGCCTTAAAAGATTTCCCTAACAAAGTATTAAAACTTCAAGTGCATCGTGCTTTCTTTCGGGTGAATCCAAGACCATTTAAAAGTAAGAGTTGTTACGTGGGATATGAATTCATAGAACTCTCAATATTGAAAAACATAAATCTTTAGACTGAGCATAAGCAAAATAAAGAAAAATAAGTGTTTGCGATTCTTGTATGGATGATATTTATTCATTTTCAATTACTTCGTGTACAAGACTCTTCACACACAAGTTGGGGACTACGCAGGCGCCAGCAGCGCAGACGTGCGGCAGTGCAGCTGTCAAGGAAACAGTTGCCACTGCCGTCCGAAAGCTGCTCGGCGATTAAGGTTCCCTTCTAAACATTTTGTTGGACAAAACATGAAGAAGCGTTACATTTCTCAAAATTTAAGCCTGAAAATCTGCATGCGATAGCTATTTAGGAATAAGTACAGCAACAATGGTAAAATGTTGAGTAAAAACCTTCAGCTCGGCAATTATCATTTAGGTCCGACTTTCCAGCACACCTCCTCGACACAGCTGCAATCCAGCGAGCACCTCTGGAGTGTTTGCTAGGATGAAGTGCTTGGAGAAGAAGCACTCAACGCTTCAGGTTTCCGTCCACTGTAATAGCGGCGACTAATTTTCTTGGTGCGAAATAGAAGACTTTGGCTCGCTTCCGCCCGCTCTACTTATTCTTGGGAGGTACACCGCTTTAGGTCTTCTTCTTGTTAGGCTTCTCTTACATTTTTTCTGCCAGATGACCATCCCTTGAAGCGCGATTTTTACACACAGTTGTCGCACAGTGCGCAACGCACTTTGAAATTACACTTGCCGTGGTCACAGTCTGCGTAGTTGTTTACTAAATTACATAGGTGAAAATTGTTGTGAAAGTCTTACCCCAATGAGATCATATACGATTTGCAACGTAAATACAACTGGAAATGGCTACGAATCTTTTTAGTGCTTGATTCCCTGAAGTTTCACCTCATCGCACAAATTGTAGCGCCTAGACAGCGGAGATGATCATCAGGATTCATGCTTGATTGACTTGACGCGGAAGACCGCTTTCGTTAAGATTGTTGATGTTAGACGCTTCTACTCTTTGACACGAGCTTCATTACAAGATTGCTGCTATTAGACGCAAGGTAAATCGGCAAATCATTCCAAGGCAAATCGGCTGGTGTAAATTGCCATAACATTCCCAAATTGACTGCTATGAAAAGCAGAGCATCCGTGCATGTTGTTGCTGCTGGAGCTTCGATCATGGAAGGGGGAGCAGGTTTAGCGGAGCACGTACCTCTGCAGCCCGTGTCTGTATCGCACTCACAGAAGCAGTTCGACAAATCTTGCCACTACGAAAATTTTGCTTGTCTGCTGATCCCAGCTTTCCGTCGCACGCATTCGCGAGGAGCGTCTAGCATGCAATCAACAGAAAATTTTTAGAGTATTTAGCTGTTGAACTTTTGAAAAAACCTGCGAATAAAGTTACAATTACCGAATTGTGGGAGATGTGGGAGATACCGGCAATGTGGGAGATATGGGAGATACGGACAATGGGGGAGATATGGGAGATATGGGCAATGTGGGAGATGTTGGAGATATGGGAGATGTGGGAGATACGGGAGACGTGGGAGATGTGGGAGATATGGGCGATGTGTAACATGTGGCAGAAGTGGGAGATGTCACAATATCCGTACGTTGTACTGCCCGCAATTATGTTCAATCATCATCGAGACACTCGAATGTTACAAAATTTCTCAGAACTAAATTTCGGAATAGATCCTTGGAGGCAAACCGATAGAGCCCTGTCGGCTATCAATAATTGGATGAATTATCTATCTAAGCGATATGAATCTTAAAACTACGAGAATTTTTAGGCAGCGTTGAGAGACAAAAAAAAATTAAATGAAAGCTATCATCCAAAATTGAACTAGGCTTTTCAAATAAATGCAGAACTGTGCTCACTTATTGACAATATTGACGAGTACCAAAAGCAAATATTTTTTTCATATGAAAAAATACTTGAGTCAGTTACTGAAACTCAAAGAGCTCACAAAACGACGTTTAATCCTCAACCTACGAGGCTTCAGTCATGTTTCCCCAAGTCAGGTAAGCCAAAGCAGGAGGAGTCTGATGGCTATATTTCACCGTATGGTTGAATTGTCAGGATCCTTAATCGTCAGGATCAGGATCCTGAAATGATCCTGATGTAGGCGACAAGAGAAGGGTGAGCGGGACACTGATTTTTCAAGCAGAGCTACCAGACCTAAATAAGAGCGGGGCAGCATTCTAATATTTCATCCCACCGTGAGAGCAGGCCTCGCAAGGCTCATCTCGAATGCACCTCTGAGATAAAATGCGCTCAGGGCTCTGTGGCCGCACTCATTTCTCACTCGAAACCTAAGGCCAGAAAAAAATAGAAGCTCGTAGCGAGAATTGTTTTCATCACAAGCACGGAAAGTAATTAGCTTATGATGTGTTTCGTAATAATATATCAATTGTTGCACAATTTGATTCTTATATTCATCTTGTGCATACTTTGCTATTCCTTATAATTGAGGCAGAAATTTGATAGTGTATCATGATTGGAATCATTGGAACTTGCACCCTCCAAGGTCGTTCGACACTTTTAATATTCGTTGAAGTCCGACCGAGTTGTTCATCTACACGGAATATTAACATCCACCTCAACCCTCTACGTATGAAACAAAAAACGTCTGTATGAAGAAATATTAAACTTGTATCTATTAATCATCAAGTGAGCAATTAGAAGGAAAGTTTTATCTAATGATGTTGGTCCTACATAGTAGAGGAAAGGAGTTCAAGGCAGTCGGTGCGTGATGAGAAATGGGCCCAATGAGATGCACCTGTCTCTTCATCTTAGGTCGCGTTATATGATTTAAATCAGATAAGAAACATTATCTTTCAAACTTTCCAAATATTTTAGGTATCCCAAGCATGAACAAATAGTCACTCACCTTGCAAGATTTTTTATTTCCTGTTCGGAAGACTGCCTGAAGCAGGTACCAGGTTAGGGCTGAGGCCGGAGAGAGGATGGAGGACGGTAGACATCAGAAAGACTGGGGAAGACGTGCGCCCTGCCCCGACCTGGCCGAGCTCACCTCGAGAAGTCATTAGGCAGCAAGGACATCGATCATGAGGCAGTCGGAGAACATTAGGTCCCTTCCACTCATTGAAGCCTTCTAATAATGACAACACTCGCAGCGATTACCGCCTACAAAAATATTTTGGTTCACTTTCTTAATATTCATTGATTTCCAAGTTAATTTTGGCGTTCGCTGAGTGCGGCATTGAAAATCATGACGTTAAAATCTGTTGATGTGCGATTAAATTGAAAAATTCTTGCAAGGCTTCAGCATCACCTTATTGGTAACAACCTCAAATTATAAGAGGAATATATTAGTGAAGAAGCCACGGCTCATGTATCATCTGCTCAGGCTTCGGCTAAAATTATATCGATCAACCGTTCATCAGAAGGTCCAGCCCTTTAGTGTGGGTAAGCCAGCTACTGAATGCTAATTAGTTTAGAGCGTAAGTAGCGCCAGAGTAATCCGTAAGAGAACCTCTGTAAAAACGAGTTGCTGACGCTCATCAGGCCTCAACTTGGCCTCCAATGTCCGCCACTGCGGTCTTGGAACACACAATTCTTTCTCTAACGTCGTGCGCAGTTTTGGCCGGTAATTCAGGCTGGCTAACGACTCATTATGTTTCTTTACTTCTCGCGTGCATTTGTTGATGTTATTTCAGTATAATACAAAATTTCAGGGTGGGTGAAATTTTTCTTCCACAAACCGCTCGGTTATTGGCCGCCCATTGACGACTGTTGATGACGTCTTCCCAAAAGTTGAATTCCTGGGCAAAAATGTCTGTAACAAAAGCAAAGTATTTCATTTTTTTCGTAAAGTGTCAGACAGCATTGAGATCAGCATAAGCCGAAGAATTATATTCAAAGTAAAGTCTTTCAGTTAATTTCTTTTAGATTAATCGCTCAGCTGAAAGAAATATGTATCCTTGTAAATTCTTTAACGGTAAGTAGAACGTAACTTTTCAACAACAAAGTTCAGCGACTGCCGCGCACTCGGCCAACTAACGATGCCGCTTTTCAGGAATCTAAAATATGAAGTGCCAAAATTAGCCCATCGTGTTTTCACATGGAGTTAACTGCAAAATCATACAACAGATAAAAGTCTTATAATTAGATCTGGGATATGCTGTTAGGTAACCAATTAACTAATTTCACAAAATAGCTTCTGACTCCCAGTAGAAGTAAATCAACTGAAAAGAAATTTGTTCTATTGAATTTAAATGGATTAAAGTCCAAAACAAGTCGAAATATCTTGCTATCCATCTCTATTTTTCAGCTATTGATCATCCAAAAGATGGCTCGTCATGATTTAGAACGGAGCTATAGTATAAGACGTCAAAAAAACTAAAAACTTTTATAATATTTTTTTCGATATTACATAGTGAATTATTCTGCAACTCCTGATGTTAAAGCCTTCATTTTATGAGCATGATTAATTATTTTTTCACAACTCTAAGCATCCTACAATGGAATCTAAATCCAACAGTCAACGGCTCCGAGAATCCATATCTTCAACGATGTCATCACAAGCCAGAGGTTGACCACAGACCTCTTTATATACCTTTGGAAGAAGCATTGATCAAAGATACATAATCATTCAAATCCACCAGAGGGTACCAGTCAGAAGAGTGATTTTTCAATTGCATCTCTCGACGGCTCAGATAATTAGCTGAAGGTAGACATGTACGCTCGCCTGTCTTTGAATATCGCGCAGGCATATCAAATTTACAAGCAGCTACTGAGATGTGATGAAGTTATTTCCATGTAGTCCATGGGCTTCAGGCCCACATGGGCGGAAAAAGTGGTTCTCTGCTCTTCATCTTGTAAATCTTTGAGCGCCGAGTTTTAAGTGTTGCTGATATTATATGTACAGGGTGACACAGGAAAATGGAAACTTTTGAAAACCCCACCAAAAATAGAAAAATCCATAAAAGATTTATCGGCAGCAATTGAATCACGACAACTTGCCGTTTAAAAGACAGTAATCCAGATTATCAATGTTTGAAAATTAGTGTTTCCAACTTGGTATGGCTGCCGCTACGCATTTCACGAGCTCTGCTTCCCTTTGTTAGTCTGTATTTTTTCTTCAGTCGCTAGATAGGGCGATAAAATAGTTCACTTTCACTTCTCAGGACAATCAAAAAATTTATTAAATTCACCACAAACGAAATGGATCCTCGTTTGAATAACTGGACAGCGTCCGTCGAACTTTATAGCTGAGGAACTCCAGGTTTTAAAACTGTTGGGCTTTTGTTTATGCTAAATACACAATGTCATTCAGGAAACTAATTCTTAGAGCGCATTATACAGCAGACATTTAATGTTATTTGTGAAAATTTAGATCTTCATAATCAAGTTATTCTCCTTCAATGCCAGACCATTTTCAGTACTTTTCATACTACTGTTGAAGCACCAGTCTTCAATACTAACACCTATCTGCCTTGAAATTTATTCTGTTCTGCAAATACCACACTATGAAACGTGTAAAGCAATGAACAGAAATTCATCTCAATTCATTTAGATTCCTTCAACTGTGAAAATCGTTGAAGGAGAAATTCAATGGCTTTGAAAAACTTTCTTTCATATTCGTTGGGTCATCGTTGCAAAAGCTGCTCAGTCACCTCTGAGACTCGCGGCAAACACGCGCTGGTCGGCGCCATATTTAGAGTACAAACTCGAGGCTCTCGAGACCGTCCTTCGTTCCCTCCTCCTCGGCTACTTATGAAAATTGTTCCTCACTTTGAGGTAAAGCGCGACGTGCTCAACACACTTCAAACATCATTCTCGCTTTTGTTCGCTCTGAGCTACATTTTGGTTCATAAGAATGAAGGCCGATTTACATTTCCATAAATCCGAACTCAAAAATCAACAGTCCTTGAAAACTCTAAAATTGCATCTGTCATAAGTTGCTCGTCTTCATTCTCCGCAGAGCGTATGTTTCTGGAAGGCATGAGTTGGTAGGGTTTTAACTTGAACCCAGGTCGAAAGAACTGGAAAATCAAATGTAATTAATGCAGGACAAATGAATGAATGTGTGTGAGCGGTCAGATCGACGCCCCTGAAAGTCCCTGCTGAGTCAGAGACGGGCATCACAGCGCTGCACTTGCGCGTCTTCTGAAAAACTGGCGGCGTCTCCAAGGAAATAAATGGAGAAAATCAAAACAAAGAAAAATAAATGTATGAATAAATTCTTTGTAAATTGTACTATAACTCTACAGCAAGCCCATCAGAGTGTGAGGACTGTGAAAAAAAAATCGAAAATCGGGTGCTTTTATCGAAAAAAAAACACAATAACTTGCCTGAGCTATAATTTCCCTCCTCTCATCAAGATTAATGTGCGAGCCAAGAAAGAGAAATATTTACTGTATGAATGCTAGTAATTACTTCATAGTTCATAGAATTCGAAGTGCGAAGTACCCAGGAAATTGATTACAAAAGCAACATTTTCTGCATTAGTTATTAGACAATATCTAACTGCTAAGGGTAAATTCCAAACTATGGACGGCGACATGGATATTTTTGTGTAATGACACTCACTTAGTGCGAACTCTAAGTATTATTACACGTCTCAATTACAAGCATTTCCTAAATACTAATAAGTCAGAAAATAATCATTGATGGTTGCATTAGCCCTGAAAGCACATGATACTAAATTACTTCGTTCTTGCATTTCAGACGTGCCATGGAGCGGTAATTTTGACCTGCAAAGTTTATGTCAAATTTACCAATAAAAATTCTATAAAAATTTGGAATACCATCGAGACCCATCAGAAGTTCTCCTTTAGCTGGCAGAGCTGAAGAATTGTCAAGTGTTTCGTCTCACGAGCTACCTTCAAGCGGTCGATTTGTCATAAACCTGTAAATAAAAGAAGTAACTCTTCCAATGAAGGCAGTTTTGTAAGGCTGCAGCAACACATTTGTTCCGGGAAACTATCAATAAATTCTCAATATTTGCTTCCACGTGTGTTATTATGGAGGTATCCAATGAAGCAATGAAATTCCTCGAATATTGTTTTAAAATTGTTGAAAAATTGCAACGTATACGCGATTACGCTTCGCGGTGACGACTACCTGCTCTGAAGATATCCTCTGCAGTCTCGAAAGAAGTTCATAGGTTGGATTAGAGTAAGGAGCTCGAAGTTCTTCAAGGAATTTCCCCAATAATGGGGCGTCCTGCTGGCATTGGTGCATCGAATGCTGGCTTGGTGCCGTCGCTGTGCCGCGCTCCCCAGAGCACCACTGTGGTCGAGATAATTCGCACTACATTTGCAGTTGCGGTTTGAGCTGTACAAACGATCACCAATTGGCTCACTGCAACGCCATAAAATTGCAATTTACAATGTTCTGGAACAGATTTAAGAGTCATAAAAACGAGTTGTAAAGTCGCTATTAAATAGTAAATGCTGATACAGTACGGATCATTTTCACTATCACACGTAAAATCATGAAACATCTACTTACCCGATGGTCATATTTAGCATCCTCTAATAATAATACTAATAACGATGTGAAACTCTATCTCGTCAAGATGATTTCATTAAGCATCGAAATTACTATTAGATCACAAACACAAGCAGTTCCCGGTCAGATTCTACGTAGGACTTTAGTTATGCTCAACTGGGTTTTGTTTAAACGCTTTGACAGAACTGGATAAGATATTTCCCTCATATCGTGATAATGACTGTAACGAATAAAACAAAAGGATTGCACATTGATATTGATGATTTGATCAGACAGGTATAGCTCACATGGCTGAAATCGGCTCCTCACATTAGTGAGGATTTACTATTAGTTTCACTAATAAGATTTCAAAGTAACTTTCAGTCATCGTTTCATGCTGACAACTTGCTCATACAAATTTTCAAGTTTTATGAAAAGAATTCAATTATAGCAACGTTAAAAAATTGTGATCTTACGTTCAGTACCGGGCGGTGGAATGTTGATTTTCTTGATTAAGTGAAATTGCCTATAATGAAAAGAGACCCTAGAGGCTTTTGAATGTTAGATTTTACTAAAGATGAAATTACTTCGAAGTGCCCACCAAAAGCGCCAAAAGACTCGAATGCTGTTACAGGGACTACCCGAGCTGCAATGGCAACACGCCTCGGCAAACAAATCCCCAGGAGCAGCTAGCTGGTGAGTACAAAACCAATGTTATTGTAGCACCCGTGTTGCGCTGGAGGCCACCATGAAGTTTTTAGGAACTATGGTTTTATTTAGTTTTTTAACATATCATTTGGTGAGTAACTTTTATTTCTCACTGAGAAAACTAACTCAGCCTTCAACGTGGGCTGGCAAAATATTAACAGCGGTTGACGCAAGTCGTCATTACGAAATTAATGGAACTGTGGAAGAATCAGCACGTGGTTATATACTATGAAATTTTTCAATTTCTGAACTCAGGCGTTGATTTTCCTAGTGAAAGTTATTCACTAAAGGATGGTTATCCATCCCACTATATAATAATAGCCCAGTGTTGCTAACTTGTTTGGTCCGTCCTTCTCTCTGACACGCTCTCAAGGATTTAGCGAGAAGAAAATTTCTGAGTCCGTATTTCTAACTAATCAGCGAGACCGTCAGAGAAAATAGTTCGTATTATCGATACTGCAAATAACAATATTTCACGTCAGATTTACCATAGATAAGAAGGCGAGTTAAGAAATTGACATCTTTGTCCTGGCATTTTTGACGAGGCTCGTCCACTAGTTTACATATATATACGTGTGTTATATATATATGAGCCTTTAAACTTTTGCTCATATATATATATATATATATACCTATAGCGCTAACCTACTTCTAGTGATAACTCTTGCTCGTCATGAACTTATTGATAAAGGGTGGTTTCCTTTATATATATATATATATATATAACATATGAACCTTTAAACTTTTGCTCACATATTTACATATATATATACATATCTATAGCGCTAACCTGCGTCTATTGATAACTCTTGCACGTCATGAACTTATTGATAAAGGGTGGTTTCCTTAGCCATAACATCATAGTCAAATTGTAAGACGGTGCATGAAAATTGAGAGGCGTTCTATCATTGGAGTCCTAATTGTAATGGCATGCCATTACGAGCTTTGTTAACGAAGCTAAATAGAATTTTAGGCTTGATTTCAAGCGTGTAAGTCAGTAAGAATTGACTTAAAAGTTCATTTATGGTAGTTTTTTCTTCAGAAACCTCGATTCTCTCTGCTATGTATTTTTCACTAGCCCGGATTATTGAGGATGAAGAAATATACCCCAAGAATGAAATCTGTTCATTTTACATTCTCCTTTACGAACAATTTATTTCACTCACGTCAAAATCCAAGAATAGATGGATTATATTATCGACTCATAACATGCACTGAAATAAATATTATTTAGATGAAAATGACGGGCTGTAGCCGTGAGTTTGTTCGGCCACTATCCCTCTCCCCCAGTCATATACGTGACATCCTCACCTATTTTCAAAGTCGTAGTCTTAATGATGAAGAAAAGAATGTGATCCACACCTGTGTATGACAGCTTTTCGGAACCAACAATTTTTATTGTTTCATCATTTCACTTTGTAGAATTTGGAGCAGACTCGAGTTTGTTATAATTTTGCAGTTTATCGTATGTATGAAAGAATCTATGTTACAATATGCCATCTTTGCATTGTAATTGCTATATTATCAAATATTATCATGCTTCAGTTTTCGTGCTTAGAAACGAATTTAGAATTACGATCCGAAGTTTTAACGAGACTTTCATGCGCAATTTTAAGATTACAGTCATGCAAATCCTAATTAAGAGTTCCATCGCGACTTTCATGTTTTAACTTTAAGGCTGTAATTTTACTAATTGAAAAACCAGATGTTGTATACTTTGTATGTGATAATTGCGGAATAAACTATTTTTTCCTTGTTTCTTTCTTTCTCGTGTATAAAGCGGAAAATTTATAATGATCATCACATGTCTGTCTCTTTTCCTCGTTTATAAGCATTTCTGAGTTTTTGAAGCTCAAATAATCTTCATAACTTCTCTGAAACATAAAATATGAACCGAAATAATACATTGCAAAAATATATTTAGAATTTTACTCATTTCAATTATGACGGTGTGTAAAATCTTGAACAATGCTGAAATGATTATGAGAGTCCTGAAATGTTTTTTACTAATGTCTCACAGAAAACGAAAGATGATGAGGAGGAACGATCAGGGACTGTTCTGCTTACCTTCTTGACAGTGCCAAAAAAAATTTTTTAAAGTACTCAAATTATTTCCTCACTAGTTTATTCTGCATGCCAACTAAGCCATATTTGAAAATATACATATTCATGTATATAAACATGTTTTTATAAAAAATGTGCTGATAAATATTTAGTGTTTTAACTTAAGTTCTATTCTTTTTTCTTGCATCTGAACATACATATTAAACATGAATAAACGAGTACAAAATAAATCTACATGTTCACTGTTTATATACACCTTCAATATTTTCATGTTTAAACGTTTCTTATAGAAATATATATGAATAAATGAGTGCAAAATATATCTACGTGTTCACTGTTTATATACACCTTCAATATTTTCATGCGCAAGAAATGTGGGCACATGAAAATATTGAAGGTATATATAAATAGCGAACATGTAGATATATTTTGCACTCATTTATTCGTGTTCAATATATACGAATAAAATATTACATATATATATATATGTATAATTATATGTATATACACAAATAAATAAACATGTTTGTATAGACAAACTCTACGGAAATGTAGATACGTGTTTAGCAAGTGTGTTTCGTAAATGAACCTCTGTAGCTCTTACTGCTAACAAAAATGACACAAATTTCATGTTAGTGTGTATTGGTAGTCCTATTAGTACTAATATTATTACTAACACTTATGTAATAATATTAGTCGCAATTAGTATTAGTATAATGTATGCTCTTAAGGCCTTAGAATCCCGGCTCAGGCAAGGCATTTTACATAACCAGGAAGTACTTCCCTTGGAAAAGGAAGCTGGAACCACACATTCCTCGCATCCCTCACCACGCCAGTAGTGGTAAGGTATTGGAAACTCAGTGGTAAAACGTGTTGGGATTAATAAAGGTTCTTAGAAATTTGATCAAACAACAAGAATAGCTGGGCAAGTTCAACTGCTCAACCACTGATTGTACATAATAAGAACTAATTCTCCACACTAACCCCTGTTGCCCACTTCAGCGCTCGGAGACTAAAACCCTCGAGAAAATTAGACATCGGAAAATGTTTCCACCGCCTCTACAAAGGTAATTTAGACGTAATCAGGCCTTAAAAAAATTATAAATTAGCCAGTTTTGACTACTCTTCAGCGGTAAGTTTGGTTGCATATTAGTTCCACGTTAGCTTAGAAAACCTATTTTCCGTTGCTAGTGTAAATGATGATAGCCTACATGGATTTCAATTCGAAATTATTCCCCCTGAAGTAAGATGCAGGTCTGACCCTAACCTGCCCTAATTGTGAGCTGCATCTCCTTGAAAACGAAAACATAACGCAGCCAACTCAGTAGGTGGTGGTGGTGATAGCGCTTCAGTAACTCAGATCATCTCGCACCGAAAGAGTAGGAACCATTTAGTATGGATTTAGGAGAACGACGAATCTATGCACAAGGTGTGTTCCCACACAAGATCCCATGCGCATAGAAACAGCAGGTTAAGAAGGAAGGAAAGACAAATAAGAAATAGCGAACAAGGAATGAAAACGGAAAGAAGCAAAGTGGGCATAAACGATAGAAGTCCCGAAGGCCTTTCTCCCATGGGGCGCTAGTCCCAGCCAACTTCAACAATATGGACAGCGCTAATACTCGAGGTTATTTTAGGTATGTACTTGATCTCTCTAGTGTACATAAATCTACTTTGTTGTTCTTCACAAGCTTCAACGTGGTAAACGATCGAACATGAGAACTTTCGCCCCCACCAATACAGAATCTTTTCCTTCGCAAACTTCTCACGACCTCGAAATCTGTTCTACCAAGCGCTTGTGTAAATTAAAAATTTCCAACTTGAATTACTTTAGTTATGAAAGAAATGTCCAATCACCCACACACAGCTGACAACCACGTTTGGCACAAGGAAAACCGCGGAAGGTTCAAAACAGTTCACTGTAAGTTGAGAGAGCCAAAAAGGATATTGAAAGGTAATGCTCTTGAAAACCGTGACATTTAATAAAATATAGAGATATACACGCAATTAACTTTCTGATATAGATGTAAGACATACATATAAGTACTCAACGGAAATGTACACCAAAAAAATCATTTAGTTTAACCCGCTGGACGAAAGAGATACGAAACGTAAAATGCAACTCAGTAGATACCATTGAGCTCTCCATTTCATCTCTGTGTCCGTCCAAAGAGGGCGCTGCTCACGGACTACTTGCCAGCATTATATGCAATAACTTTCGAGTACATACCTACGTAGAATAAAAATAGATACAATGAGTATCAATTAGAATTTAGGAAATATTCGTACGCATCGAAATCACTCTACTATAAAATGAAATAAATAACAAACAAGGTATTAACGAAATCAATATCGAATAAGTGAGACAGCGATCATTTATATCAAAAATAAAAATATTATTGCATGGCAGAGATAAGAGTTTACTGCATTTAGGGAATAGGTGCAGAAGTACTCTGCGTCGTGTACGGCACAGACGGAACATCCTCTGCTGCGGATGAGGCGCGAGCTCTTCGCGTCACGACGCCTCCGCACCGAGACAGGCCGCCATCGCTTGAATATCACAACGATCGTAGGTTCACTCCCAATGACAACGCAGGAAACGCATCAGGACTGGCGGATGCTGCCATGGCGAGTCGCCCGACACAAATGATACGTCAGGTACCCTCAAAGTGAAGAATTAACAGTAGCACACAACAGCAGCTACAGGGAGTAATAAGTCACAGAAATTTCTTCCTCTCCCACAAATTTTACCAGAAGCACAACCTCGTGGCACCACTCGCGAAGTTGTGTTCACTTAAGACCACGTCAACACAGTCGCCGCCGCAATAGCGGGCCGGGCACATTCCACTCACGCGAGGGGCAACAGACACGTCAGTGAAGCTCGCTAGATCGCACAAGCGCGTTCCAGGCACCAGCAGCAAATAAGCACCGAAAGAGCAAATTAGAGAGAGCAAGGTCCCCAATAATGGAGCAGAATTAGCGGCGCGCAGCCGACTTTGCAGGAGGCCGCCATTGGCCCTTCTGAGCAGGGAGAACCCTTTCAATAAAAGTAGGAACTCCTTCAGCACACACACCTAAATAAGGAACATCATATCAGACATTTTTGAACCACGAGTATCGTTTAGTCTCCACATTTTATTTCAGACGAGCAACACTCCTACCGATGCCGCGCTATTGCTCTCCATGAGCAAGTAGAGCCCAGGAAAACAAGAAGAACTTGAAGTTGAAAAGCAAAGATTCGACCGAAATGAGCATCATCTTAAACGCACTCGCACGACGGGCTCACTGACACGCCTGTTACGGACACCACAGAGCGCAACTAACAGAAGATTGATCAGAAATTGAAATCCAAAAAGACCAATGGTACAACATTCGATATTTTCAGAATGCCGCAGCTAGCATTTTTTAAAGCTGAAAATATACGTACGACTTGATTTAATTTTCACACTGAGTTGGCAGCAAAATTTAATTATAATAATTTGAGTATTACAGGGTTACATATAAAACTGCGGCGAGAAAAAATTGTAGTCGCATCAAAGAGTACTCTGCGACCCGTCCCTGAGGCCTGGTAGGGAGCGCACACCGTCGGGAGTTGGGACCAACACTGACACTGAATTCAAGCATTTCCACCAAGCTCATTCTCATGAACGGGACAAAACACACGAAACTTTTGAGCCCGTTTTAAAACAAACAACTGAACCCATGGAATTTGGATTTCATTTCGTCTGAAAAGAGTTAATTTGATCGCATTTAATGCAGCAGTTGGACGGCTCTCTAGAGTCACAAGAGCAACACAAGAATTTCCCGAAGCAAAAGAAAGGCGCAGAGCAACACACGATGAAGCCACACAGCAACACACGATGTAGCCACACAGCAACACACGATGTAGCCACACAGCCACACCCAGTCCACACAAGTCGGACTCGCGTTTCGAGTCAAACCATTATTTCATTGCCATTATTATAGTAAGTCAATTCGTTTAAGGCTCCCTAGCCACATTAAAGGCGATCTTATGAGAGCAAAAAGATGGAGCCATTTAATATGAATTGAAGGGAACGTGTAATCTATGCACAGATGTGTTCCCACACAGGATCCCTTGCGCATAGAACCAGTACGTCACGAAAGAAGATGAAGAATAGATAAAAAAATCGGAGAAAAAGGCGTGAAAATGGAAAGAAGCACAAAGTGAGCATGAATGATAGAAGTCCCAAACGCTTCGCTACAGCCAAAGTAACCCAACAGTGACAGCCTGAAGACACTTGTTCAATGGGGACGCCAGACAAACCTACTTAAAACCGAACCCTATTGCCTATGAAATATCTTATGTCCTCTGGGGAGCCCAAGTCGACCCAAGCCCGCTGGCTGGGCCACAGTCGGACTCGGCCACTTCGGGTCAGGAAGAAGTGCAATGCGCTGATGAAGTTCGATAAAAGAGCACGAAGGCTGGGATTTCACTTCTTCACCCATTGGCGGTACATGACTCCCTACGTTTTAAATTCCGTCTCGCGGGCGGACATAAATGAGAAATAACTTCACCTCTTAAATATTCCCCGAGAACTAAAGGATTTTGAAAACAACTCAATAGAGTAAACCTGTAAAGAGCAATTTCACGAAGAACACACAAAATCTGATCATTCGAAAATCCCTTTTAAAATATAGACAAAAATCGTTATTTCTTAGGAGACCGGAAAGCTGAAATTTTCATAGAGGTATCAGACGTACAAAGATACACAAGAGCTGCTACAAAGCACATGGTCCAGCTCTGATGATTCACTCACGTATTATGCCAGTGATATACATATCTTCAATAAAAATAGATAATTTTTAATGAAGGAATCACTGGAGTAAGAGAGACAAGTGCTCACGCGAGTATACAAGGCTACATTCAACAGTTACTGTGCAACATGCTACGCTGGAGCGCGACTCTCATGTCGCGTATGGGGCACCGAGCTGAACCTTTTATTATGATGATTCACTTTTACTACCATCCTGCAATGTTTGTGCTCGTACACTAACGCCATTACACAAATCGATTTGGGTCGCCAAATATTGAAAAGTGAGAACACTCGCTGCTCCCTCTAACGCACGCGCTCAAACGCTCCCTGACATGAACTTTTCGAAGGCAAAAGAGGAACCGCAGAACAAGGTGCGTAAGTAGTTTTATCTACTTACGGGGTGCCTCACTCGAGTCATACTTTCGCGTCAATTTAGAAATATCGAACACTGAAATGATTGACATCCTAAAAATAATTGGAGTTCACAAGCCCGCAAACGCTGTACGCAAAGTGTAAGGAATAATGATTACTCAATACTAAAACTCATTTTCAGCTTCAGACACTGAAAGAGGTATCACTCAGTTCAGTAAATTACTACGCCTTTAAAACCAGTTGAGGAGAAGCCAGAGCCAAGCTGCACGTAATCGCATGAGGGGGGAATACAACCGGTAACTTCTCGAATGCCAATCACGCAGCCCCGAGCAGCACTGCCAGCGCCTAGCCCACATCCCCCGACCCAGCGAGTCCCACCAACACCCAGCTTTCAACACCCAAACTCCTCGTACCGCCACCACGACGCTCGCACCTCATACAGAGGAGGAGAGCCACAAGTGCCACACGGCCTAGCTGCCGTGGCCGTTGGTCAAGTGGCCATTCATTTGTGAGCTTGTCTTCTCGTCCGCCTTGGGTGCCTTGGTGTCCCCTGCTTTGGAGCCCTCAGCATCGACGGCTAGCGCGGCAGCGTTGTACGAAGTGACGATGGAAGGGTCTGCGACGATGGCCCCGACGGGGCACGACAGGAACGGGTGCTCGTAGTACTGGTCGTAGCAGCCGCTCGCCAGGTGGACTGTAGCATCGCTGATGTCGCCTTTGATTGCTGAGATCAACAGATCTGCACAAGAAAATTCATGTCAGCTTCGGGACACGATATAAAGTGTGGCCCACGCATTAGGCTTAAATAAAAAATCTACGCAATAAATCAGACGATTTCTCAAGATACTTTTTGGTTAGCTGACTGGGAACATCCTTGTGCAAGATTGGTTAACTTGGGGAGTCTTTCGTATCTTCAAGCTAATTGCGCTCAGAATTCTCCAGTCGGTCACAACGCAATAAAACATCAGACCTCCATATGCAGACGTGAGCACGCCCGGCCACATCCCAGAAGAGCAGAGCATCGCGGGACGAACATAACAAGATATATTCACGGACCTGGTCTGGCCCCCTCACTGCAGGGAGCTTGGAGTTCCGCGCTATGCCTAATTCTAGTTATTTTGATGGCTTAATACAGAGGGTCTTGAATTATTGTCATCATATCCCATTTCTGTAACAGGAACCTTCTCTCTAAAGTTTGTTGAGCTCGCGTCTTCTAAACTTTTGTTGTGTTGATTACTTCTCACTATAACTTTTGCAATTCAACTGCTGTATGACCAAAGAAGACTGATGATAATTTGGGCCATTATCACAGGTTGAACCAAAGAAGGTTGGAATCAAAACGGTGCCGTGACGAGATCACGGGCACAAGCGCAGCTCGTTACGGAAGAACATTTCCATCCCCGCCAGCACGGCCTCGCGTGCGGCGCCCCACCAGCACCCCGGCCCCTAACAGACTGGACGCTAGCGCTCAATTGAGAACTCCTCTTAATTGAAAGCAACGCGTTTTTTTTTACCAGCAGAGATTAAGCAACGAACACTTTTCGCTCAACATAAACTGTAGGAGCTCATAAGTACACCTCCACACAAGCGCATCACGCGAGCGAGCAAAGCTTGTACGGTTGACGAAATGCATTTTTTATGCTAGGAAAGTAAGCGATGTATTTGAATGCAGAAAGATAAGTAATAATTTTAAAAATTGCGGTGCAAATACAACTGAAAATTGCGTCAAGTCATAGTTTATTTTACAGCAAAAAAGACACACGCAGACACATTATTGAAGCAGCGTGAGGTGTGTGGCCTGGCGGCAGGAGGGAGGGGGCAGGAGGCGGCACAGGGGTGGAGTCGCCAGAGCGCCCTGCCCGGCCAGTGAAAGTGAAAGTGGCAGTGATGACAGCGCTCCTCTCAATACACCGCCCCTCTCAACACACCGCCAGGAAATACACCAGTCAGCACCGCCACGAGGTGCACTGGGAGCTTCAGCGCAACCCTGGGGACGGTGGTGCTGGACTGTGGTGCTGGACTGTGGTGCTGGACGGTGGTGCTAGACTGTGGTGCTGGAC